>APFE030108309.1:0-38708 GCA_000404065.3 Pinus taeda
AATAGAGGGATTCTATGGGGCACAGTAATAACAATATGGGAACAATAGGGGCACAACAATATTAATAAGGGGTACAACTACAATAGTAATGGGGTAATCACTAGTATTATAGGGACCCAACAGATAGACTAGACGAATTTACATAAAATGTGGAGCATATAGGTGTATGTGGAAGTGAGCATGCTTGAACGAAGGTTGCGTCAAAAAAATTGAAGTCTTGATAAAGTAAATCTTTTCGGCCCCTGAATCACCATCCACACACATATATATAGCCCGAGAACATTACAACGAGCTTGAGGGTATGATAGATAGACTAGACTTGTTCATATATATATATATATATATATATATATATATAAGCCCCTGCTCAGGGTTGTCTTGACCTGCTCTCTAAATACTGGAGTTTGCCTTATTCAATCTAGAGATTTGATTTTGTTGTAGCATTAGGTTGTTGTAATGAGAGGATTTGACAAACGAAAAACATTCTGAATTAATTTATGGAGTCTACACCCTTTGCCAGTTTTTATCGGAATTGAGATGACATTGTCTATTTCATATTCGAAAACGTAGTGCATATTAGAATAGATTCAAATTCAAAGCTCGAGTTCTCCTGGTCATGAAGGTTTGTCTGTGTCTATTTACAAATTTATCCTTAAAATAACTTTCACTAGTGCATTATCATTCTAAAGTGATTATGAACTTGTTCATTCCTTGCGTTTTCTTTGTTGATCTCATCTCTGCCATCGTGATCTCTATGTCTGTCTTTGCTTATGCCACTAGACGCACATGTTACTGTCTGTCTCATAGGTAAGCTTAGCATCTTCTTTTCTTCCTGCGACTGCTTTTTTTTAATAAAAAATTCACTATCGCTGATAATCAAAGAAGCCTTTCCTTTGGATTTGTTTAGAGATGTATAAGTTTTATATAGAGTGGGTTGAAAACAATAAAAAAAAACATGGAGTAAATAGCGACTAGGAGGATGTCGCCATCAGCAATCAAGATAAAGGAGAGAAGAGGATTTGTTTCGATAGGGGAGGCAGTATCGAGAGCATTGCATTGTTTAACCATGAAAAAAACCCCTATCTTGTGTTAATCAGCGTCATATTCTTCACAAAGCCACAATAAGAAGAAGCAATTGAGCGTGTTGTCGAAGGTTCATTTCCCAAGAAGCGATCATGATGAGTAAGAAGATGTGTATGAGACCACATGATGGCTTAGCCCTTCCCCAACTACTTGATCTCTGCTTTCTCCAACTTGGATAACGAGCTCATATGACTCATAATTCCTTTTCTGTAGCAAAAGTGTCTCCAACATTTTCAGAGAAAGAGGTCGAATTTGTAGAGGTACTATTTGGATTTGCATGGAAATTTACCAACATGGCCTACTTACCTAAATATGTCGACATGGTTAAAAGGTTTGCAGAGTTGCTAATTTGTTATTTTAAGTTTCAGAACTATTGGATACAAAATCTGATTTCTGGGATCATTGGCGCAGTAGAAGCATGATTTATGTTTGGTAAAATTTTTTGTTGAATGATCAAGATTCGTCTTCAATTATAGAGAATGGTTCCATGAAACTAAAATTGTCCAGTTGTTTTTATAGTTGGATTGCATTTCTCATCTTACGAAAATCAATTATGTTCATACCCTAACCACAAAATCACAATTTATTGGGATTTTTCGCATTTGGTTGAGTGTTTGCTCAATATTTTTCTATTGAATGGTAACTTTTGCTTAGAGGGAATTTTTTTGCTTAGGGAGATAACTTTGGTGGAGATTTTTGTGTTGGGCTTTCCTTTTTTTCTTATGTAGGCCATTTCAATTTTTTGTATTTTCAAGTTTTCACTAGATTGAAGCCACATTGCAAGGCAACCATCTTGAGACTGGGAGCTGTTGCACGAGTTGCTACCGATTGTTGTTGTCATGGTAAAGGAAGAAACAATGAATGTATACAGAATGAATAGCTTAATTACTAATACAACAATTCTAACTAGTGAATCTATGGTGAATGACTTGCTCTAGAAGTAGAGGTGAGAAAGTTGTATTCATTTTATTATGTTCCGTATGTACAAATTGAATTTTCCATTTTGAAAAATAGTGGAAGTTTTATGTTACAAGTTGTGATTTGTACTTGATCCCAAAAAATCTTTTCCTTGTGATGCATTAAAGAATTACATATTACACTTGCATTTAACCATGAAATTACTATTGCATAAAAGAAGAGGAAGAGAAGAATAACAAGTCACGCATAGAAGACACAAGATTGATATCGAAGTTCATCCAGGAGGGACTATGTCTCCGGGCTTTGCTCGAATTAGTGGGGAGACCTTGTTTTCATTAGATGAAAAAATAATGAAAGTAAATAAAAAGTCAAAATGACGACCTTATACCTCTAAAATTGAAGAAACCTGAAAAATTCAGATCTTTGATGGAGAAACAGATAGCACCATTGAGTTCGTGGCGTCGAGAAATGCTGAAACCATATAGCATTTGTCGAAATCTAACAAAGTGAAAATATGCCCCCCCAGAGAAATTGCTCAGATTATGGTTCCGACCCCCTCTCTTCACTACTCATTGTTTTTCCACTTGAAAAATTGGTCTACCTCAAACTGCATGCCTCGCTCCTCCTCTGCCTGGGCAAACTCGTGAACTAAGTTTTAAATATCAAAAGGTTGGCAGATTTTTCAAAAAATTCATTGAGCGGAGTGGTTAAAGATCCAATTATTGTGGAGGGGGTCAAGCAGTCAAACCCCGCCCCTCCCATTTTACATAACGGAATCTATTTTGGAAGGGAGATCGGGCTGGGCCCGCCTTGGGTGGCCTGCCCACCTCACCTATCGCCTACTCCAACGGTGGCCCATACATATTTACGTGGGTTGCTGTTGTGGTTGGGTTCATGCCCCAAAGGCCGGCCCACATATTACTCCTCCATGTGTGCAATAATGGCCAAGTATGGTGGGAGGAGCCGGGAGTAGTGGCTCACCCCTCCATAATACATATATGACAAGGGTTGGGGTGGCGAGGTTGATGGCCCGCCACCCCCCTTTTTTAATATTTTTTTTCAATTATATAACAACATGGAAAAAATTCAGAATTTGGACCAAAGGAGACATTTTTAATGAGGCGACAATTTCACCCAGATTTGTCCAGATTCCATTTGCCAGAAAACTTCCAAATTGTGTCTCCATTAAGCCTGTTTAGATAGCAAAAGTCAACCAAAACTTTGACTGCCTTTATCTTTTGCATATGAAATCTATTTGACGAACCGTTTGCACCATCACGATCACGACAATGAGGTATTCAACATGAACCTAGTTCGATCACAATATAAATACTTTGATTTTTGACACTTCCTAAGCCCTCTTGGATTTTTACATGTGTCTAGATCCACCTAGATGAATCCTCCCCATTGAGGAGCTTTTGGACCCCAAAAGCATTTACACGTAGTACACTATTTGTGTCCTTTTCAATCCACACTTTCAATCACCTGCATGCGAAATTGGTATATTCTTTTGTAATCATGCACATCACACATGACACAACAACCCTTCCTTGCCAAGAGTTTATAGCACACACTCATTGGCCAAGGATTACATAAAAAGTAATTAATACCTCAACTATTAATAAGGAAAGGCCAAAATATCATCATTGCGGTTTGAAGTGATGGAAGACACGCCATCACTTTTACATTTACTTGAAACATATGATTTACAATGGTGGCCATAATAAGATACTACCTCTAAAAAACCAAACTTAATAAAGTGAACCACTGTGAATGGGGTGGATTCATTTGTTGAACATGTTCACCTTTCGACTCTTCTATCGATGTTTCCAGAGCATGGAGTATTGGACACACGGTTTGTTGGTGTCCCTTTTATTGCAATGACTACAACGATTATTTTTCCTCCAAACTTTCGGGGCTGCCTTGGGGTGCTTTCCCCCAGTTTTGCTTCAATAAGTGTTCATGGGGCCCTCACTATCGTTGGACCGTGAGGAAGATATTTCATTGTCTGTCATTGGCTAGTTACTGGCTGTATTGGAGCTTTCTCCCATTTCCTTTTTGGCATATCCAAGTCTTGTACGGTGCGGAAATTACTCGACTTCGATGGGGTTTACGATGCCTTGGCCTTTGATGTCGAGGCCCTTTACTTGCTACCCCATCTTCTTCAATAGTTTGGATCCAATCCCGGTAGTATGTTTTTCAAAAGCAGTGAATTCATCTTCATGAAAGTCATATGAAATCGGGGAATTGCTTTTTACCTCCAGATAGTGATGTTGTAGCTTTTCCAAGGCCTCATCCTTGGCTTGCAACTGGCATAGTAATCTTTGTTTTTATTCTCTTGTCCCCTGTAGAAGCCTCCTTAGCTCAATATTCTCTGCTTGGATGCGATGGCTGATCTCCTCAAGTTTTTGGAGTCCTTCTGCAGGGAGTGCCCTTTTGGTTATGTTTGTTGAAATCCTTGATTCATGGTCAGAATCAAACCCCAAATCTATGGGTCCTCCTGCTGTGATCCCAAGGGCTGCAAACTTCGTTTCATCACTGGAATCAGACCCCAATTCAATAGGCCTACCTCATGCAAATCCTGCAACTGCAACCTTTTCATCTTCTTCTGACTCGAAATATTGGTTTTGTTGCATGGTGGTGATGACCTTTTGCTTCCCCTTCCTGTCATTCCTTTTAGGTCTCATCTCAAGGTGCAACTTACAACAATTTTCTTCATCATGCCCCTCTTTCTCACAATGTGTACAAGAGAGCTTTGCTCCCCTTCTCTTGGCTGTTGTGGTTATCTTTGGGTGGTCATCTCGTTCATGTGTTCCCTTGTTTTCCAGATGAATGGCCTTTACACTGGTCGAGTCAATGGTAGTAGGTTTAAACAATAATAATGAATGTCTAATGTAACTATGTAATGATCCAATATACTTCGTTACTACTTCAGGTGAGTCAAGTGCAATGCCAAAATTAAGTGCTTTTTTTTGAACTCCTTAGTAAAGCTTTGAACATCCTGACCTTTGCCTTGCCTTAAGTATTGCCAATCCATTAAGGCTTTTTGTTTATAACCCAAGGGATAAAATTGTTATTTTAATGCATAAATGAAACTAGGCCATGAGGAAAGAAGATTACCCACACTCTTACTACTTTGCAATTTTCTCTCCCATCAGATGAGAGTGGTGACACTCAATTGAAGAGAGGCCAACCGAATCTTTGCCTCATCCTCTGCAATCTTCTAAATCCTGCAGCAAACCTCAATCTGCCTAATCCAGTTATTAAGCTTTTTTGCATTCCTTTCACTATTATACATGGGAAGATCAAATTTGACATCTAATTTAAAGAAAGGTTTCTTAGATGCACCCCTTGAATTTTTCTGATGATGGTGATGAGAGGAAGAAGAACTTTCACTCGTGCAAGGAGAAGGAGGTGGATCTCCCCCATCATCTCCATGCACTGAATCTTGTTCTTCTGGAACTTTCCCCCCTACACTCTCAAGTTTTTCAAGCCTTGAGAACATATTCTCAACACGATCTGCCATCGTGTAGAAAGTCTTGTGGAAGTTTACCTCCTCTTCATATTGAACATCATTCTCCTCACCCATGTTTCTCCTTCGACGTGCACGTCCCGATTCTGGATTCGAAAGACTTTAGTTTCCCTTTGCCTCTTCAGAGCATGTTTCTTGTTAGCATACAAACATGCAAGTTCTCACATCTACAAGGACTACTCCGATACCACTTGATCCCAAAAAATATTTTCCTTGTGATGCATTAAAGAATTACATATTAAGCTTGCATTTAACCATGAAATTATGATTGAATAAAAGAAGAGGAAGAGAAGAATAGCAAGTCATGCATAGAAGACACAGGATTGATATCGGAGTTTGTCTAGGAGGGACTACATCTTTGGGCCCTACTCGAATTTGTGGGGAGGCCCTGTTTTCATTATATGGAAAAAATATGAAAGTATATCAAAAGTCCAAATGACGACCTTATACCTCCAAAATTGAAGAAGCCCGAAAATTGCAGATCTTTGATGGAGAAATGGACAACACAGTTGAGTTTGTGGCATCAAGAAATGCTAAAACCATATAAAATTTGTCGAAATCTGACAAAGTGGAAATTTGGCCCTGTGGAGAAATTGCTTAGATCATGGTTCTGCCCCCCTCTCTGCACTGCTCATGGTTCCACCACCTGCAAAACTGGTCTACCTCGAACTACGTGTCCACTCCTCCTCTGCCTGGGTGCATTGGTGACTTAAGTTTTAAATATCAAAAGTTTGGCAGATTTTTCAAAAACTCCATTGGGCAAAGTGGTTAAAGATCCAATTATTGCAGAGGGGGTCGGCCAGTCAAATCCCGCCCACTCCCATTTTACATAACGAAATCTATTTTGGAAGGGAGGTTGAGTTGGGCCCGCCTTGGGTGACCCGTCCACTGCACCTATCGTCTACTCCAACGGTGGCCTACATATTATTCCTCCGCATGTGCGATAACGGCCAAGTATGGTGGGAGGGGCCGAGGGTAGTGATCCACCCCTCCATAATACATATATGACAAGGGTTGGGGTGGTGAGGTTGATGGCCCGCCACCCCCCTTTTTTAGATAATTTGTTTTTCAAATATATAACAACATGGCCATTTTTAAAAATTCAAAATTTGGACCGAAGGAGATGATTTAACGAGACGACAATTTTGCCTGGAATTCGGCCGGAGTTGGCTGGATTTTGTCTGCCAGAAAGCTTCCAAATTGTGTCTCCATTAAGCCTTCCTAGTCAACAAAATTCAACCAAAACTTTGACTACCTCTATCTTTCGCATACAGACTCTGTTTGATGAACCATTTGCACCATCGCGATCATGACGATGAGATCTTCAACATGGACTTGGTTCAAGCACAATCCAAACACTTTGATTTTTGACCCTTCTTGAATCCTCTTGGACTTCTGTATGTGTCTAGAGCCACCTGGATCAGTGCTTTTACCAGTTAGTTTCTTTGTAAACAAGTGCATTTTCGGTTGAACCCGACACCCAAGATTGACTAAAATGGCTCAAATTAAAAATGTATTAGATATATTAAACAATCTCATTAGTTATACTACTAATGAAACCATAAATATCAACAAAGTAAGTCTTGTTGATATTAGAGTATGTTTACATGATGCATTGGATACAGTTGAATTTCTCCAAATTAAGTCTCAATTACAACAATACAATCCTAATTCCAAACAGCAATCGAAGAATAATGAAGCCACCTTAAGAGAAAATTTGGATGCAACGGAAAGTCATGTTCATGCAAGGGTATGCAAGAGTCATTTGCATATAGATGTGAATCACGTCATTCTCAAAACCTTTATAAGATCGTGGGAAGAAATTGTACCCAACAAAAATAGAACTGGTTTGGGATATAACAAGGATGCCTTGGATGTATTTTTTCATATTTTTGATTTTTTTTAAACCTATACAATTTCGTAGTGTTGGATTTCTAGATGGTGTTGTTCCAGAACTAATTGATTGGTGTCAACATTGTGACAGAGTTGGACATGTGAAAGATCAATGTTTTGATCTTCACCCATGTTGTTGAAAATGCAACAAGAACAAATCCTGATTTAATTTCCCATTGAATTAAATTAGGAGAAAATTTGTAATTCCACATCACAAGACAATTTGTACAAGTTAAATAAGTTAATTTGACTTAGTTGGTTCATTTAGTTTAAGTTGAGAGTCTAGCATGAGTCATGTAGAGTGTCTCCTACTTTATAGGAGCCCTAGTTGAGTTTTTTTAGTTGTAATTATTTAATCTAGCATAATTGAGTTAATTCAGTTAAACTAGTTCCAAATATTGGTGGAACTGGTAGGAGGTCAAACATTGGGGTGTTGTTTCATGTGTTCAACCAGTTAACTAATAATTCAGCGATAAATAACTCATGCATGTTAGATCTGAGAGTTACCCAGTTAAGATTGGAGTTCAAAGACAGTGTACTATGAGTTGTATAATCATCCAAATTGTAAAGGTGGTGCATGTAGTCAGAGGAAGACCTATGATGGATTGTGCAATTAAAATTGATGAATTTCCCTAATTAATAGGAGTTAATTCGCAAGGAAACAACGCAAGGAAATAGGGACTTGGGCAAGCGGAAATTTGGTTAAGTATTGGCCTAGGCTTGTATAGGAAACTATGAGACAAATAGAAATAGTGCAGAGGTTGCTCGGGCTTGAGAAAAGCATTGTAATCTTCTCATATTTTATCACTAATGAAATATACTTATAGCAGGGGTTTTTAGCTGTGGATTTCCCCAAGAAATCATTGTGTAATGTTTTGGTTGAATTATTCTTCTTATATGGTTCATGATTTCTCGATTGATTAATTGTTTCCACTGATGAGTAGATTAGATTGAAATATTTTGTTTTAGAAAATTACATAAGAAATTTGAATCTACAAGGAATTTCTACATGGTATCAGAGCTGAAATCACACTAACATGGTATTAGAGTTGAAATCACACTAGAAAATAGAAGAATACAAGTTTGTCTTTGCAGGTAAAATCAAATCTGTAGCATCATTCTTGAGAGTAGTAGGATGTCATTCTATGGATTGAGACTCAAATATGCCCTTGAGGGTAGTTCGAATTATATTTCTTGGAAGAACAGGATGGAGGCAGTGTTGGAAGACAACAGGCTGAAGGAATTCATAGACAATGATATTCCTATACCTCCAACAATCGATGCTCAAGATTTGGTAGAGTAGAAGAAATGTGTGGCAAAGGCAAGGAGGATCATACTGGAAGGAGTTCGAAATCATATTGTCTCGAATCTCCATGGGAAGGATACACCATATGAAATGTGGCAAGCCTTGATAGACTTGTTTCAGAACAAAAGTGACCACAGGAAGTTGGCACTGAAGGAAAAGCTTCGAAAGATCAAGATGGAGAAGGTCGACATAATACCACAAGACTTGATAAGGTTCACCCAATGTTGAGATGAACTTGGGAGTGTTAGTATTATAGTTTTTGAAGATGATTCGGTCATCGTAGCATGTCTAGGCCTTCCCAAGAGCTGGAACAACTACCAAGATTTTGTAAATGGGAGGGAGCATCTAGCAAAGTGGGAGCATTATGTTCCAACTTGGTGCAAGAAGAGATAAGGCAAAACATCAGAGATGGAACCTCATCCAAGCATGATGATGAGGAGAATTGTGCCTTGGATAGAAAGGAAAAGAAAGGGAAAGGGAATAAATCCCAATCCAAAGGGGATTCTAGTCAAGGCGGCAAGAAGAAGGAATTGTCAAAGATTAAATGTTTTAATTGTCATGAGTTGGGACATTATGCCTAGAAGTGTTCGCACAAGAAGGCCATCAATAATCCCTCAAGAGGAGTGGTAGGTGAATCTCTAGCTTCACAATTCGAGTTGTATTTTGCCCTCATTGCATGCATGGTGACATCAATGATGGGTAGTGTGTGGTATCTGGATAGTGGAGCGTCATTCCATATGATGAGAAACAAAGTATTTTTCAGTGACTTGGAGGAGAAGGACCCCCAGACACACATCGAGATGGGATATGAGTAAAGGTATAGCGGGACCAACATCAGTACTGTTACTTTTCAGATGGATTTTGGTTCTCTTCTCACATTAAAATATTTCATGTATGTTCCAGGTCTAAAGAAGAATTTAGTTTTAGTTGCTATGTTGGAAGACCATGGCTATGATGTGATATTTAGCAAAGGAAAGGCTTTCCTTTGTCACATAGTCACGGGACAAGTGAAGCAGATCGAGGTTTAGGTGAAGAACCTCTACAAATTGGATGCAGAAGACTATGCTACTTTGAGCACGAAAACATAGAAGGTGTGTGCATAGCCTAGACATTAGTGAATTATGGCATAGAAGATTGGGTCATTTGCACCATGAAGCCTTGAAGATCATGCAACATACAGGACTTTCGAAGGGTGCATTAGAGTAGAGAGATACATGCAAAGGGTGTACATTTGGGAAGTACACCAAATCCACCTTTCATGATAAGGACATGCAAGTGCAAGCAATCCTTGAAAGAGATCACTCAAATGTGTGTGGACTGTTATCGAGAACCTCCACAACCAACCACAGGAATTATGTGATATTTGTAGATGATTTCTCAAGTAAATGCTAGATTTTATTCATATAGAAGAAAGTTCAGACGTTCTATAAATTTTGTGAATTTAAAGAACTTGTTGAGAAAGAAACTGCCAGAAATGTGAAGGACCTCGAGAGTGATAATGATGGAGAATATGTGCCAAATGAATTCAATAACTTATGTGCATTAGAAGGCATTCGACGGGAGTTGATAACACCCCATAACCCACAAAAAAATGGGGTGGATGAAAGGAGGAACATAAGTATTGTGGGAGTTGCATGGGAAATGTTACATGATTAGGGCCTATTGTTGCACTTGTGGGCTGAAGCATGCAACATGACTATATATGTGTAGAACAGGAGTCCTCATCAGATTCTCAGGATGAGTACACCAAAAGAAGATTTTTCAGGGAAGAAACCAAATGTGTCACACTTCAGGATCTTTGGTTCATCAATTTACTATCATGTTATCAAGCATGCAAGGAAAAATATAGAGCTGACGGTTGAGTTGGGTATATTTGTGGGGTACACTGATACACCTCACAACTACCAGGTGTACCTTCCATCTCACAAGATGACAATTGTTTTTAGAGATGTGAAGTTCAATAAAGAGAAGGCCATAAAATGTTCCCTTGAGGGGAAGCTCCAATTACATGTAGATGAGGAAATTTTATCTCCAAAGGAAGAACCTCAGGATGATGTGGAGCAACCACATGCAGAGGAGCAAAGAGTGGAAGCACCCACTCATGCAAAGACATCCAGAGATGGAAGTAAGCTCACCAGAGAAGCTGGCAGATTGATGCTTGATGCTAGAGAGAATGTGGGAGCACCCACATCCACAACGTAGGCAGAGGATGTCACCAAATTAATACACTGGATATATGGCTCTAATAAGTGAGAGTGTAGAGACTGAGCCATCCTCATTCGAGGAAGCAGTGCAACAACCAGTATGGGTTGATAGCATGGTAGAGGAGTATGAATCCATTATCAAGAACAATGCTTGGGAAGTTGTCCTAAGGCCAGAGGACAATTCAGTGGTAGGTTCCTGGTGGATCTATAAGGTGGAGCAAGTAGCATATGGGAGTGTTGAGAAACACAAGGCTAGATTTGTGGCCAAGGGTTTCTCTCCGTTGAAAATAACAACAAGAAATGTTAAAAATAACATCAAGAAAAATCCTAATTTAATTTTCCCTTGAATTAAATTGGGAATTAAATTGTAATTATATTCTCATAGCAACTTATAGTAGTTAAGTAATTTAATTTGACTTAGTTGGCTCAGTAAATTCGAGTTGGAATTATATCTAGAGTCATGTAGTGCGATTCCTAATTTTTAGGGGTCTAGGTTGATTTATTTTGAGTCATAATTATTTAATTCAGTTAGTTCTAATTGTTGGAGGAACTAGTGAGTGGTCAAGTGAATTAAATTGGATTTAATTCACATGCAGTGATCAATTAGATAACTGATAAATCACTCAAATAACTTATGCATGTCGGTTTAGAGGAAGACCCAGTTGAGATTATAGTTTAGGGACATTGTACTATCAGTTGTATTATAATTTTTTGAGTTTTACATATGGTGTATGCAATCAATAGAAGGCCTAAGATGGATTGCGTAGTTGTGGTGAGGTATTTTCCCAATTAACTATGGGCTAATTATCTTAGGAATTGCGCAAGGAAGTAGGGGCTTGGCAGGCAGGAGAATTGGCTAAGTGTTAGCTTGAGTTAGTTTGTGAAGTAGAGAAATAGATTGTACTCGTGTAGGAATTGTTCGGGATTGAACAAGAATTGTATTTTCTTCTTAGATATTCTGCTTAATGAAATATAGATAGTCGAGGTTTTGTGTAGTTTCTTTCCCCAAAAAAGTTATTTTGTTATGTGCGATTGAAATTCTTCCTTTTCTATTTAATGTTTTTATGGATAAATTTGGTTTCTGTTGATGAGTAGAGTAGATTCTTGTCTTTTCTTTTAGCATATCACATAAGAAGTTTGAATCTGCAAGTAAAAACCTACATGGTATCACAGATGAAAACATTATAGATGAGGATAATATGAGTTTGTTGTGCAGGTGAAATCGAATTTGCAGTTTCATACTTTAGAGTCAACAGGATGTCATTCTACAATTTGAGACTTGAGTATGCCCTGAAGGGTAGATCAAATTACATAGCTTGGAAGGATAGGATGGAGGCAGTGTTGGAAGACAAAATACTGAATGAATTCATAGATTATGATATTCCAAAGCCTCCAATATCTAATGCTAAATATCTATCTGAAAAGATAAAGTGTGTGGCAAAGGCAAGAAGGATTATCCTAGAAGGGGTTTCAGATCATATTTTCTCGAATCTCCATGGTAAGGAAACTAAATTTGCAATGTGGAAGGCATTGACGAAACCGTTTCAAAATAATGGTGACCATAGGAAGCTAGAACTAAAGTACAAGCTCAGAAAGATTAAGATGGAGAAGGGCAGCTCAATTCCGAAGTACTTGACCAATTTCACCCAATGTCAGGATGAGCTTGGAAATGTTAGGATTAATATTGTTGAAGATTATTTCGTGAGTCTAGCACTTCTAGGACTTCCCAAGAGCTGGCACAATTACTAGGACTCAGTTAATGGGAGGGAAAAGCTACCAGAGTGGGAGCAATTATGGTTCGACTTGGTACAAGAAGAGTTTCAACAGAACACTAGATATGGGACCTCATCCAAAGAAGTGGAAGAGGACTTTGCATTAGTCAGTAAAGAAAAGAAAGCTAAGGGAAAGAAGTCCCAAGGTGAGGAGGGAAGTAAGCAGAAGGACTTATGAAACATCAAGTGTTTTCACTAACGAGTTCAGGAACTATGCCATGAAATACCCACAGAAGAAAGCAAGAAAGAAGGAGCCTGCAGTGGCAGCTGTAGGTGAAGCTATAACTTCACAATTCAAACTTTATTTCACTCATTTCATGCATGACCAAAACTGTAACGGGAAACATGTGGTATCTCGATAGTGATACTTTGTTCCATATGACAGAGAATAGAGATCTATTCAGTGACTTGGAGGAGAAATATGTCAAGCATAAAATAGAGTTTGGAGATGATGGGAGGTATAGCGCGACCGACATCAGTATAGTTACCTTTCAGAGGGAATCTATCTCCCCTCTCAGAATCACATATGTGATGTATGTTCTAAGACTAAACAAGAATCTTGTTTCCATTGCGGTACTGAAAGATCGTGGCTAAAATGTGTTTTTTAGCAAAGGAAAGGTTTTCCTTAAACACATCGCCATAGGAAAAGTGAAATAGATCGATGTGCGAGTCAAGAACATTTATGCTCTCAAGGTAGAAGATACATGCAAGGATTTGAGAACAAGGCAAAGGTTAGAGACTTGGTGGTTGAGAGGGAGCATGATTTATCTCTGAACATACAACCCTCGAAGAAGCCTTTAAATTTGTGGAGCATCCACAATTAGAAAAGCAAAGAGGAGATTGAGTGTAGAAGCCAAATGGGCAGAGGGAGCACATGCATCTATACCTCTAGGTGAGAGGTGGGGCAATGTGAATTAATAGTCCCAAGGGTTTCAGAAATTGGGCAGGGTGCATTGAGATGTTTTTTCTCATGGATAATAACCTTGCTACGGGAACCCAAAGTACACAGTAGCTCAATGGAACAATGGTAGTTGATGCAGTCAGATGTCAGAGTGAGAGAGGTAGAGACTAACAACAATCAGATACTAGGGAGCATAGAGTAGGAAGTAGTGCATATGACACAGTGCAGAGTCGACAACAACACAAAGTTTTCAATAGACAGTGTAGTAGCTGGCAGTCATAGACTCTGGTGACAAATGCATCATACTGATTCAGTTTTGATGCTTTTTCAGTTTCAGAAGTTGCAATAGCAAGAACACTAGAGAGAAGTGTTGCATGCAGAACATTCCAAAGGTACAGGATCATGATAGAGTTTAATTCCTTTCTTATTGAGAGGGAGTGTTGAAAATAACATCAAGAAAAATCTCAATTTAATTTTTCCTTGGATTAAATTCAGAATTAAATCGTAATTCTATTCTCATAACAACTTGTAGCAGTTAACCAAGTTAATTTGACTTAGTTGGCTTAGTAAATTTGGGTTGGAAGTATATCTATAGTCATGTAGAGTGATTCCTAAATTTTAGGGGTCCACGTTGAGTTCTTTTGAGTTGTAATTATTTAATTCAGTTTAACTGTGTTAAATTCAGTTAAACTAGTTCTAACTGTTGGAGGAACTAGTGAGTGGTCAAATGAATTAAATTAGATTTAATTCACATTCAATGATCAATAAAATAAATGATAAATCACTCAAAATAACTCATGCATGTTAGTTCATAGGAAGACCCAGTTGGGATTCGAGTTCAGGGACAATGTACTATCAATTGTATAATTTTCCGAGTTGTACAAATGGTGCATGCAATTAGTAGAAGCCCTATGATGGATTGCGTAGTTGTGGTGAGGGATTTTCCCAATTAAATATGGGCTAATTATGACTTAGGAATTGCGCAAGAAAGTAGGAGATTGGCAGACAGTAGAATTGGCTAAGTGTTGGCTTGAGCTAATTTGTGAAGTAAAGAGACAAATTGTACTTGTGAAGCAATTGTTCAGGGTTGAACACACATTGTATTTTCTTCTCAGATCTTCTGGTTAATACAATATAGATAGTCGGGGTTTTGAGCAGTTTCTTTTCCTAGAAAAATTATTGTTTTATATGCAATTGAGGTTCTTCCATTTTTGTTTAGTGTTTTTTATCATGTGCTTAGAATTATGCTAAAAAATCCAAGTGTCATAATATTCTCAAACTCAACTCCATATTAAAAGTCTCGTCATTGTGAATTCAACGATGTGAATGAAACTCAAATTCAAGTTCATATGCAGAAGTTAGAGCAAGTGAAAGCTCAAGTTTGACTTGCCTACATGGCAGGGTTGGGATGGTGTGGCAAGGTCTTTAGTGAATGAGGAGACATCAAGTGGTAGCGTGCCATTGGCCCTCGCAAATCCTGTGTCACCGTGGTAGATGGATCGACGAATAGGTTATCGACCCCGACAAGGTTGAAGTTACAATGCAATGCAATCGGATATCACAATCGCATCAGCAACAAGAATCGACCCCGACGTAGTGGAGTTTTGATTACGATATACCCCAGACACGATAGGTTTATATTTCAAAGTTTAATATCCCGATAGGTTCGTGAAATCGCAATCGCAGTGTTCTGTTGGGTAAACAAGACCTTCTCCCGTATCCAATCACCTATTGCAATGAGCAGTGGATTCCAGACACGTGAGGTTATATATTCTGGTTTAATAACCCATTGGGTCTGCAACACCACATATCAATGTTTTGCAGTGTTAAGAGCTTGCAACTTAATCGATTGCAATTGTGATAAGGCCGAAAGATTTAGCTCACCGAATGGTGAAGTTTTCTCTCCATTAGTGGAATTTGGAGCGGGAAAGGGGTTTTTGGTCAGTTTTAGAGCAATTTGGGGAACAAATAGTGGAAGAACTGGGAGAAGTCATAACGTTTTCAGTTCTTATCCAAATTGGATGCAAAAAGAGGCTAGATAGCCATTTCTGAGTATTTTGAACTCATTGAGACAGGTTTCAGAGGCATCTGAGCATTGTAAACACACTTTTGTTGTAATTTGAGCATAATAGAGAGGCCCATGCCATTGGAAGTTGGACCAAGGAGATGTAGCCAAGGAGCGGTGAGCTCCTTTATCATGTGCTTGTTGTGTTTTGTATTTTGATGTTCATTGTTGTTATATTGTTGTTGTTTAGTATATGTTTTTATGTTAAATTGTTCATAACATTTACATAAGAAACTCTCATGGGAATTTGTTAATTAAGAAAAAATTTTGAATCCTTAAGCACTTGAAAAGCAAATGATAAGCATCTTGGGTTTTATTCTGAATGGGGAATTAGCACATCATTACCAGTATGCTCCATTTTAGATCAAGTTGGTATCAGAGCATTGGTTTTTTCTCACTATATTTGCTTAGTGAAAGAAGGATTTAATTGTTTGCAAGTTTATGTCATTCTTACAAGGTTAAAACTCAAAAGAGGACAAGGGAAATTGGTTGTAAGCCTTAAAATTGGGTCAAGTGGAAGAAGAGAAAGGTCTCCAAAGTATTTTACACCAGTACAACCTCAAGTTGCAGAAGTTGTAGTTGAGTCTCTAGAGATTATGTCTCATGAAGGAGAACCTATCATGACAGAAGATGGGAAGACCTCCAGAAAGGATTTCTTTGATATGACAGAGATGGTTAAGGTCCTCTATGAAGAGAGGAATAATAGGTTTCAAGGAGAAATTTCCAAGCCTCCAAATGGAGAAGGCTCTTCAGGAGGAGGTAATGAAAAAGAAGATAAAGGAAAAGGAGGTAATGGGAATGGAGGCAAACCTCCACCATCTCCACCATCTTCCACAAATAGCACCGTTGCTCATACTCATCATCATTCTTCAAAAGGGGTTGGTAAATCACCTTTGATGAAGCTTGATGTTAAATTCAAGTTTCCTATGTACAATGGAGAAGTTAATGCAGAGAAGTTGGATAACTGGATTCGTCAGTTGGAGGTGTATTGTAGAATTCAGAGCCTTCAAGAGGATGATATCAAAATTCTGTTGGCTTCATTGAGAATGGAGGAAGCATCACTTGTATGGTGGGAATCAAGGACTCAAGACGAGATTAAAAAACATGGTAAGATCTCTATTACTTGGTCTGATTTCATTGTTGCTATAAAAAGATAGTTAGACCCTTTAGCTCATATGCAGAAAGCTATCATGAATTGGAAAATTTTAAAATAGTTGAAAGGTCAAAATGTGCAAGAGTATACTCAAGAGTTTAGGAAAGGAGCTCTTATGCTAGGATTAGACTTACAGTCATAAGATACTTTGCTGAAATACATAGGAGGGTTTCATAACTATCTTCGACACACCATTCTTATGTTCAGTCCCACGAATCTTGATGAGGTCTGTGTTCAAGCTACACACCTCGAAGCAAGAGGTAAAAATGTACTGGAAGAAGGTAAGAAGAAGCCATTTCAAAGTGGTGAAAAAGGGAAGAAGTTTAAAGGAAAGCAGAAGAAAAATGCTTCTGTTAAGAAAGAAGGGTAGAAACCCGCGTGCAAGAATTGTTCCAAGGAAGGACATGATTAAGTGCATTATCGAAAGCTTCATCGAGAATTACGACCAAAGAAATTTAACAATAAAGGGAAACATAAGACCAACACTGTTGCACAACAAGACTTGGGTTCAGACTCAAGAGATGAAACAAAAATCGCAACCACAGTCACCGAGGGAAAAGCCATGGAAAAAGAAAGAAAAGAGGCAATTGTAGCAAGTACCAATGTAGAAAATAACTCTCATGGCATTTTAAATGAGGAAAATCAAATTGAGTTGTTCCATGTCTGAGTTATTTCCAAGTATACAAAAATCGATACGTTGTTTGACAATGGATCTCAGGCCAACTTAATTTCTACGGATTTAGTCAAGAAATTGAATATGGAAATTGTGCCTCATCATAAACTATATATACTGGGTTAGATACCTAAGGTTTCCAATTTACAAGTCACACAGAAATGCGTTTTTAGATTTGCAATCACTGCAAATTTCATTGATGAAGTTGAATTTGAAGTTGTTCCATTGGATGTCTCAGGGATTTTGTTGGGAAGCCTGTATCTGTATGGAAGGAAAACAATTTTCCACATATTTGAGAACAAATATCATTTGTTCAAAGACGGAGTGGAATACATTGTGAGAGGTCATCGCAGAAAGCTTATTTTGTCTTTGGAAAGCACAGGGTAAATGAAGTGACTAGTCAATTCCAACAAGAGTCTCATGCTTCTTATGATCAAGTAGAAGAATGAATCAGAGAAGGAATCCTTTGTAGGTTGTGATATGAAGCTGAAAGCTAAATTGGTTGATGTGGTCAATCAATATGGAGACATGTTTCAAGAACCAAAAGGATTGCCACCAAAAAGAGGAATTCAATGTGAAATTCAACTACAACAGGAATCCTTTGCAGGCTGTTATGTGAAGCTGAAAGCTGAATTGGTTGATGTGGTCAATCAATATGGAGACATGTTTCAAGAACCAAAAGGATTGCCACCAAAAAGAGGAATTCAACATGAAATTCAACTACAACAGAACTGTCCACTCCCAAACATTGGTATGTATCGAATGTTAATTCTAGAAAGCTTATAAATTAAGAAACAAGTCCAGGAATTGTTGGATAAAGGTGTAATTCATCCCTCTACTTCACCATGTGGTTCACCAATTGTATTGGTACCTAAGAAAGATGGAACTTGGCACATGTGTAGATTATCGAGCTTTAAATAAGATTACAATAAAGAATCAATACCCACTGCCCAGAATAGATGATTTTCTAGATCAGTAGAAAAATGCAAAGTATTTCACTAAATTAGACTTGAGAAGTGGATATCATCAAGTAAGAATAGATAAGGAGGACATATAGAAGACTGCTTTTAAAACCAAACAGGGATTGCTTGAGTGGCTGGTTATGCCTTTCGGTCTTTGCAATGCTCCAGCTACATTCATGAGAGTTATGAATGATGTTTTAAAATTCTTTCTTGATGAATTTGTAATTGCTATTTAGATGATATTTTGATATTCAAAAAATCATGAGAAGAGCATGTTAAGCATGCTAGGAAAGTGTTGGATGTCTTGAGAAAAGAATAATTATTTCTGAAGATGTCTAAATGTAAATTTGGGAAAACTTCCTTAGTGTATTTGGGCCACATAGTTGGAGGAGGTGAGTTGAAGATTTGATCCCTCTAAAGTTTCAATCATTTTGAATTGGCCAATACCCAAATCAGTTACAGAAGTAAGGAGTTCTCTAGGAGCAATGCAGTATTGGAGGAAGTTCATTTCCAATTTATCCTCCATAGCAACTCCACTACATGCATTGACCAACATGAAGGTTGTCTTCTAGTGGGGAGGTAAACATAAAAAAGAATTTTATGCGTTGAAACAAAAGATCAGTTCAACCCCAGTTTTAGCATTGCCAGATTTGAAACAACCCTTTCAAATACAAACAGATGCAAGTGACTACACCATGGGTGCAGTTCTTTGACATCATGGTAATCCCATTTCATTTCATTATGATCTTTTTAATGGTGTTGTTATTAACTATACTACATATGATAAAGAGCTTTACACATTGGTGCAAAGTGTGAAGAAATGAAAGCATTACTTGATGGGAAAATACACCATTATCCACATCGATCATCAATCTTTGCAATATTTACAATCTCAAACTAAATTGCAGTAGTCAAGGCACTTTCGTTGGATGGGATTTTTACAACAATTCCACTTGGTAATCAAGTATAAGAAAGGTATTTATAACAGAGTTGATGATATGCTTTCTAGACTAGTTGTAAATGTAGCCATTTTACTCAAGAATAATTATGTTATGCTTGAAAGTTATGTTGAACAATACACACAGGATGATGATTTCAAGAGGTATATTTAAACTTTAGTAAAGGCCACCAATTTGAGGAATTAGACTACCATGTTCATGATAATGTGTTGTATCATTTTGGAAAAATTTCTGTTCCATAGGGAGAGAGAGAAAATATCACAAGGGAAGCGCACACTTCTCTTATTGTTGGACATTTCGGTGTAAGTAAAATAGTGGTAAATCTTCAGAGGTATTTTTATTGGCCTTGTATGCTTGAAAGTGTGTCACATTTTATCAGAGGTTGTTCATTGTGTGTAGTCGATAAGCCTAATAATAGGAAACTAGGATTGTACACACCACTTCCAGTGCCTTCATGACCATGGGAAAGTGTTTGTATGGATTTTGTAGGAGGTCTTCCTTTATCAAGGAAAAATCATGATTATTTGTATGTAGTTGTGGATAGTTTCAATAAGATGTGCATATTAATGCCTTGTAAAAAGAAAATTACAGCTGAACAAACAACTCAACTTTTCTTTCAAAATGTATGGGTTCATTTTGGATTTCCTACTTCTATTGTAAGTGATCGTGATTCTCGATTTGTTAGGAATTTTCGGTCAAGTTTATGGAACCTAATGGACACTAAACTGAAGAAAAGTACAACCTTTAATAGATGGTCAAACTGAAGTGGTTAACAGGACAATTATTCATTTTCTAAGAGGATATTGCAGAAAACATCCTGAGTTATGGGATGTACAATTGCATTATATTCAACATGCTTAAAATCGAGCAAAACACTCTTCTACTCTAACTTCGCCTTTTAAGGCATGTCTTGGTTACTTTCCTAAATCGCCTTTAGATTTCATCTTTGAAAAAGATGTAGCTGTAGATGGACATAGTTAGATAGACAAAACAAATAAATTCATTGAGCAAATTCAGTTAATTCACCGAATAGTTCAAGAACAACTAGAAAAGAGCCAAGGCAAGTATAAGGCAAGGCATGATAAGCATCATGTGGATCATCAGTTTCAAGTAGGTGATGAAGTTTGGCTATACATTAGCAAGGAAAGGTCTTCAAGGTGAAGGTAAAAAGCTGAAACCAATTTGTTATGGTCCATTTAAAATTCTGGAAAAGATTGGTAATAATGCTTTCAAGCTTGATTTTCCTTCATATATGCAAATCTATTCCATTGTTAACGCTGAAAATTTGAGATTATATGAACCTCCTTTGAATGAAGATCAAGGAGAGAATGTTCAAATTCCATCTATTGAAGACTTTTCTCCAGAATTCCTTGATGTGCTTCAGCAAGAAACTATACTTGACAGAAGGACGAGGAAAACTGAAAGGGGAAGCATTGATTATCTTCGGGTGGGTATAAAAGGTACACATCCATCAAAGGCCAAATGGATTGAAGTGGAGAAGGTGAGGGAATAGTACCCTCATTTTTTCAATAAATGAATATAAATCTCTTGGGGTCCAAAAGGCTTCCAGTGGGGAGGAGTGATCAAGTGCTCAGAATTATGCTAAAAAATCAAAATGTCAGAATCTTTTCAAACTCATCTCCAGATTGAAGAGCTCATCATTTTGAATTCAACGGTGCGAACAACACTCAAATCTGAGTATGTATGTAGAAGTTAGAGCAAGACAAAGCTAAGTTTGACTTGCCTGCATGGCAAGATTGGGATGGTGTGGCAACGTCTTCAACAAATGAAGAGGTGCCAAGTGACAGCCTGCCATTGGCCCTTGCAAATCGTTGTAGATGGATCAACGAACAGGTTATCGACCACGACAAGGTTGAAGTTGTGATGCGATGCAATCACATCGATAACAAGAATCAACCCCAATGCAAGGAGTTTTGATGTGGTAGACCTTGAACGCAATAGGTTTATATGCCACATTTTAATACCCTGACAGGTCTGTGAAATCACAATCACAATGTTCTGTCGGGTAAATAATACCTTCGCCCACAGCCGATCGTCGATTGTGATGAGCGGTGGATTCCAAACACAAGAGGTTATATATTCTAGTTTAATAACCCATCAGGTCTACAACACCGCATATCAACGTTTTGCAGTGTTAAGAGCCCGCAACTTAGCCGATTGCGACTGCGATATGTTCGATAGGATTTACCCCACTGAACGGTGAATTTTTCACTCCATTAGCAGATTTTGGAGCGGAAAAGGGGTTTTTGGTCGGTTTTAGAGCAATTTGGGGAACAAATAGTGGAGGAATTGGGAGAAGTCATAAATTCTTCAGTTCTTATCCAAATTGGATGCAAAGAGAGGCTAGATAGCCATTTTTTAGTATTCTAAACTCATTGAGATAGGTTTCAGAGGCATCTAAGCATTGTAAACACAATTTTGTTGTAATTTAAGCATAATAGAGAGGCCCAAGCCATTGGAAGTTGGACCAAGGAGACGTAGCTCAAGAGAGGTGAACTCCTTTATCATGTGCTTGTTGTGTGTTGTATTTTGATGTTCAATGTTTTTATATTGTTATTTTTCAACATATGCTTTAATGTTAAAATGTTCATAACATTTACATAAGAAAATCTCATGGGAATCTGTTAATTAAACAAAAGTTTTGAATCTTTAAGCACTTGAAAAGAAAATGATAAGCATATTGGGTTTTATTCTGAAATAAGTGCAACATTAGTAATCTTCTCCATTTCAGATCAATTTTTATTGATCAATTTTGGTTTTCGCTGATGAATATAGTAGATTCTTGTCTTTTGTTTAAGCATATCACATAAGAAGTTTGAATCTACAAGTTAAAATATACACTCTCAGGTGGAGGAATTGATTATAAGTAGACCTTTTCTCCAACAACAGGGTACTCTTCAATCAGATATATTCTAGCACTTTCAACGTAGATGGGATGGAAGATACATCAGATGGATGTGAAGACAAAATTACTCAATGGAGTGATTGAGGAAGAGGTGTACATTGAGTAGCTTGAAGGATTTGAGACCTTCAATAGAGAGTCGCATGTGTGCAGACTTAAGCGAGCGTTGTATGGATTGAAACAAGCACCACATACTTAATACATTGGGATCAATAGTTGTTTCACTAGGTTGGGCTTTACCAAAAGTGAAGTAGATGCAAACCTTTACCATATTGAGGTTGAAGGTAAATGATTTATTATAGTATTATATGTCTATGATTTAATTCTAATAGGTGATGAGAAGCTGGTCAAATCTTGAAAACAATATCTTGTAAGAGAATTTGAGATGAAGGACCTGGGGCTCATGCATTATTTCCTTGGTATGGAAGTATGTAAAGGAGATGGGTAACTATTTGTCTCTCAGGGAAAGTATGCCAACAAGACACCGAAGAAGTTTCACATGGAGAGAGAAAAACCCATGGAGACTAATCTAACAAGCAACTAGAGGAAGGAAGGTGTTATTTCAGGTGAAGTAGTGGAGGCTACTATCTATCGGAAGCTTGTGGGTTCACTTATGTATTTGGTGAACACATGACCAGGCATGTGTTTTACAGTTAACTAGCTTATTCAAGCCATGGTTAAGCCAACTAAACTATATTGGAAGGCAACTAAACATGTGTTGAGATACCTTAGAGGAACCAATCATTTTTCTCTTTGGTACAACCAGATAGAGGGAGTGAAGCTTAAAATATTCACAAATGTAGATTAGGTAGGGAGCTCATTAGACAACAAGAGTACATCACGGGGAATCTTCAATATTGGGTCAGCAACAATTTCTTGGTACAACAAGAAGCAGAGATCAGTTGCACTCAGTTCAGCAGAAGAAGAGTACATGGCGGCTAGTCAAGCAGTTTGTGAGGATATATGGATTAGGAAGATCCTTGTGGGGTTATTCGATCAGAAAATGGATCCTATAGTGATTTACTATGACAATCTGAGTTGTATCAAACTCTTTGAGAATCTAGTTTTTCATGATCGTTCCAAGCATATCAAAATCTGATATCACCATCTATGATATTGTGTGTAGAGGAGAATCATGTTGTGGATTACATTCCTACAAAGGAACAAGATGTAGACATATTGACTAAGGCATTGTCAAGATGAAAATTCGAGTTCTATAGATATAGAATTGGGGTATTTGATAATCCCTTTATTGTTGAGAGGGAGTTTTGAAAATGTAACAAGAAAAAATCTTGATTTAATTTCCCCTTGTATTAAACTAGGAGAAAAATTATAATTCCATATCAAAAGATAATTTGTACGAGTTAACTAAATTAATTTGACTTAGTTGGCTTAGTTAATTTGAGTTGAGGGTCTAACTTGAGTCATGTGAAGTGTCTTCTACTTTATAGGAGCCCTGGTTGAGTTTATTTTGAGTTGTAATTAATTAATTCAGTCTAACTGAGTTAAATTTAGTTAAACTAGTTCCAACTATCAAATGAACTAGTAGGAGGTCAGATAATGGGGTGTTGCTTCATGTGTTCAACCAATTAACTAATAATTCAGCCATAAATAACTCATGCATGTAATATCTGAGAGTTACCCAATTGAGATTGGAGTTCAAGGGAAGTGTAATATGAATTGTATAATTATCCAAATTGTACAGGTGGCGCATTCACTGAAAGGAAGGACTATGATGGATTGCGCAATTCCAATTGAGGAATTTTCCTAATTAATAGGTGCTAATCCGCAAGGAAACACTAGAAGGGAATAGGGACTTGGGCAAGTAGAAAATTGGTTAAGTATTGGCCTAGGCTTGTCTAGGAGGTTGTGAGACAGATAAAGATAGTGCAAAGCTTGCTCAGGGTTGAGAAAAACATTGTAATCTTCTCATATTTTCTGACTAATGCAATATACAGATATCAGGGGTTTTTAGCTGTGGCTTTCCATGAGAAATCATTGTGTAATGTATTGATTGAATTCTTCCTCTTGTGTGCTTCATGATTTATCAATCAATTAATTGTTTCTGCTTATGAGTAAAGTGGATTCAAGTCTTTTGTGTTAGAAAATTACATAAGCAATTTGAATCAACAAGGAATTTCTACACGTGTGAGCATTTTGGAAAGTGCAATCACCAATCAAACAAATTTTCTAGAAAGAAGAACTACTGCAAGAGAGAAACTAAATTTTGGATGGATTGCTTCTTGGGATTGGTCCAAAACAACCAAGAAGTTTTATAGATCATACCATATGATATGTTCGAGAGTATTGACCAACCTTGGAGTGATAAAGAGTATTTCATTTTCTCACCATGTATCAGACAAGGAGGGAATTAATGGAATTGATGGTCTGCTATAGGTTCGAAGATTCAAGCAAGCGCACCTGAGTTAGAGATCCACAAGTGAGCCTGAGCCACAATCTATACCACTTAGAGCCATAGTTATAGCAAGAGAGACTTCATTTTTTGTTGAATGATTTGTTTGTGAATAAGCACTTCCAGATTTAGAATTTGTTGAGGAACTACATTGATAGTTCTAGAGTTAGCAGTCAACTTAAACCAAATTTTTGGTTTTGTTTGTGAATAAGCACTTCCAGATTCAGAATTGTTTGAGGAACTACATTGATAGTTCCAAAGTTAGCGGTCACCTTAAACCACATTTTTGGTCATTATGAGAACTAATATGAAGGTTCTAGAGTTGGTGTTGGTTGAAACCTTGATTTCTCCCATTTTTTATATCATTTGTGGTTTTCTCTTAAAAACCACCATCCTTGGTTCGTCGTCATCCTTAAAAACCATTTTTGAGACATTCAACTCTTGGATGAGATGCATTTTTCATTTTTGTCTCTCATTCTTGGACTTTGATACATCCCTTCGAATTAAGGGAGGGATTTTAGACACCTAATCCTCATGATTAAGGTCGGGTTAGTATGTGTTACGGTGATCAATTGTTAGAGTCCAAGAAGACCCAAAAACTGAATCAATGGTTTCCCTTATGTATTTATATGTACATTATGTAAATCATTCTTTAATATCATCATTAATAATATAATTAATTTGGTTTCCAATATGTGTGTTTTACAAATATTATTCATTTATTTTACAAATATTATTCATTTTGCAAATATTATCCCATGGAAGAAGGTTTTAGCCCCTTCATATAATATACAATGGTCACTTCAGATTCAAAGGTTTGGTGGATTACCCATTTGAGTAATATGTTGCCTTGTCACGTCTTTTAGAATGCATAGTTAATGATTTATAAAAGGGTGCTTTTTAAAACTCGACTTTATAATAATGGTTTTGCAGACCATGATTAACCAATTTTTACTAACAGTGAGTCTGTCAAACATATTTATGTGAGTGCCAATTTGCATGTCCATGTTGGGAGGACGCATAATAACAGTTTTCATATTTTTTTTCACTATACAACTCATTGGAAAGCAGTGTTATTTGACGATTCCAGATCACTCATTCCTCACCTTTTTCTGACATGTGGTATTGGATTTGCAATATAATCATGTCTTCTCTTTGAAAAATGCATTTGTAAATCTACTTTTTTTATGACTCTAATGTTATTGTCCAAGGTCAATTTGTTCTGAAAGTTATGGGAAGATGAGATATGTACCTAAATGTACGTAAAATATCTACTGCTCCTCGGGGATGCTGAAAATGTGTCAATTTTTGTGACTTAAATCTTATTGCAGAAGCTTCTTCATTGATTATGTATTTCTTTCATGATTTATTAATATCACTAGTAATTTTGAAAAGAAAATTTGGTGATTTATTATGACCAATATTTTTCTCGCGTGAATGGTCTTCCATATGCTAAGTAATATAATTTTTTGATTTTAACACTCACGGTTTTATAATCACAACCATTGACCGCAAGGGATGAGTTGTTTAGTGGAAATGGAATGAATGGTAATAACATATATTTTTTGCTGGTGTGTTTGTGATTTGTTGGTCTAGTTTGTGGTTTAAAAAATGGTAATTTAGGAGTATAACATTTAATATGATTGGATTATTTTTGTGTGTCTTAATTATTGCAAGTTTTGAACCTTAATTGCTTTATAAAACAAAACTTTCAAACTCCAATTGTAATTGTTCAAATTATATCAAATTTTTAAACATGTCATGTCTATTTTGGAATAGGGCTTCTAGAATTTCAATTTAATTATCAATAATTATTAGGTGGAGGATGGGGATTTAACCTCTATGGAATATTCTAGCATATTCTTAGTAGTCTTAACAAATCAAATGCTAAGATTTATCTCCAGAGTAGTTATGCCCTTTTTCCCTTTTAATTAAATTGATTAATTAAAAGAGGTTCATATGAACAAGTGTAATATGAAAGGAATAATTATTTTTTGGGCATCTAATATTGATAAGACATTTTATTAGCCCATAATATTGTAACAAAGTCTATTTACAAATTAAAAATGTCCATCGTAAAGTGGGGTTGAATCTGCATAGTTAACACTCTTATTAAATGTTTATATGTTTAACTTACATACTATTTTTTTAATTAATAATAATGATAATAATTTGAAATAAAGTTATAAGTTATTTGATTTTAATGTTTTTTTTGTTAGCAATATGGGATGTATCATGAAGTAAACATAAGTGTTTTGATGCTCATCATGGATTGATGCCTATTAAGGTTTACCAACCATTTAATTTATATGGTTGCTCTAGTTTATACTGAAAGATATATTGTTTAATATCAACTTCAAACAAACAAAAAATAGTTGTGATTTATTTTGGTTTTAGGAAAACCTTTGTCAGATCCAAAATGAGGGAGATGTATAATTATTTTCATTCTCAACATGGATTTGACACTAAACATTTACAAAGAATATTTAAGCACAAAATAATATCTCTGTTATAAGTAACATTTTTCAACATGAACTTTATATAATAAACTCATATATATATATATAACAAACATTTTTTATTGGGTTGATATGTCTTTAGGACATCTGATGTAGATTGCAAATTTTGTTCATCAATTTGCATGGAGGAAAGTTAACTATTGACTTTGCCCATATACAGTGCATATAGAGAATCTACAATCATTCATGAGACTTTTTATATCTAAGAATGATGGAGATGTATAATTCCATCCATTTTCAACATGAAATTGACAATGTGAGCATTAATTTTAAAAACATATACTTCAATACAAAACATAAAAATATTTCAATGTAATATTTCAAATATTTCAATAATATCTGTATACACACACATACTAAAGTAATATATGAAAGTAAAATCATTTATTATTATATCAAAAGACAATGTTTATAAACTTAGATAAAGAAATGTGTAATTTTTTTTTATGTTAAAAAGCTAATACATAATATTTAAAAATTATATTAATTACAAAAAACTATTTCAATATTAGCTATAAATAAAATATTTCAATATCAGTTTTATATAAAATAACCACATACATAAATGTACCATTCCTTCTATATTCAACATGAAACTGACCCATAATATTAAAAAAAAATATGAATAAAAAATTCAACATTAACTTAATTAAAAATAATTTATTTCATTAAACTTAAGCAAAACATTTAATATTATTTTTTCGATTATTTATATAAAAATAAAATTAAAAACAAAAAATTTCTTTTTTTAAATTAAAATATAAATTATATTGATATGTAACTCCTTTTCTACTTAACAGATAGAGTTGAGAAATATAATTAAAAGAAAAAATATTAATAATGAAAAACTATTTCAATATCAATTATAAATAAAACAATTCAATTTCAAATGTATACAAAATATCAATATATCGATAATAACATTATGTTTTAAGCGGATGATCGAAGGAAGATGCTTAGGGTTTCTTTCGCTTTTGTTTTCTGTCATGCAGACTCACCATGCATCGATTTGACCTGACCGCAAGTGAAGCACGCACTCCTGGAGGGCAAAATCCCCATTGTATGATTGAGGAGGTGTTCGTAATATATGAAGGCTTCTCGCATGAGTCCTGGATGTCATTCTTCTATCTAGAAGGCGTTGACGCTGTCAGGATTACACATTGAAGAGATGGTCTATATCAGGTCGCGTTAAAGGAAGTAGTAGCTATCACGCTGTAAAATCTGCATCTGCCTAGACTCAAACATTTTTTGTTGCCCTCTCCTGACACAGATCTGATCCATCACCTTACAAATTACAAAGTTATCCATGGATTCTGCAGATACATGGGTCTCCCAGGATCCTTTTGCCATATTTGTGCAAATGCATGAACTAAGGAGTAGCGGACGTTTGTATCTCTACTATTTTTTTCGGGGTTTGGGATGCGAGGCCTATCTAGCTCATTTGGAATTCGTGACCTATTCTTTGTGCATATCGTAATAAGGCACCAACATTGGGAAAAGAGATGGCTTATACATCAAATCTGTGTAAGTCTTTACAGATCATTGATCCTTTCAAAAATTATGAATTGGCAAATGGAATTAAAAGTGAAAGGGGACCTTGAAGGTTGGAACCCAAATCCAAGCGTGGAAGATTTTATTCAGATTTTTATTAAAACATTGGATGGGCAATCAGCGCTTATGAGAGTAATAATAAGAGATCGGATCCAAACTGTCAAGCAAAAAATACAAAATTTGATGGGTATTCATGCAATCCACCAAAGCTTGATCTACGCAGGGAAATCATTACAAGAAGACGTTTAGTTGTAGGAATATGGAATTAAACATGTTTTGACTATTCATCTTAATATGATAATACTTGGAGCATGTCTTGGATCTAGTTTCAAAGGTCCATCTGTAAAAGGAAGATCTAATCCACAAAAAAGTCCAGATCTCCCCTCCAATACCCCTTGTCCTTATATTGTAGAACAAATGAACTAGGTGCCAACATTGACAATTAATCTTCGAGAGGTAAATGAGTTATATTTGAGTTCCATTCAAGAGCTATTATTTGAAGATTTAAGGATTTCTAGCCCAATACAGAGGATTTACATCAATGGATACATTCCTCTTGGACTGAAAACTATGACATTCACTTATGCTTTAGGGCCTTTTTTATTGTAAAATTTAAAACAACAAAAGATATGGATGTCGTCTTAAAAGAGGGACCATAGTTATGAGACAGTGAAGGTCTTTTTATGATCCCATGGTTTCCAAGTTTTGATGTAAATACCATGGTTGTTTCCAAAATGCTAGTGTGGGCCAGGTTACATAATCTTCCTTTACATTTTTGGCATCACAAAGTGTTAAAATGAATCAACAACTCCTTGAGGAAATTCCTAAAGGTGGACGTGGATAGACTTACAAATGGAATATCCACATTTGCACAATTTGTGTAGAGGTGGACATTAGTAAGGGTTCACTCAATCATATTATTCTGATTCATAATAATGGGAAGTGGTCCCAGATTCTAGACTTTGAAAATATGACATTTAGATGTTGAATTTGTCTTCAAACTGGACATCTTCAAAACACGTGTCCTCACACAAATAAAGACCCCAAAAGAAAACAAAGAAAAACCCAAAAGCCAAAGGGATGGTAGTTCACAAGTACATAGGTAGACGAGGCATAGGAAGAAGAACCCAAGAATACTACAGAGAATGTTGTAAAGAACTCCCAAGAAATCATAGAGAAAAGAAGGGCTCAGTAGGTAGATTCATTGATTCCGACCAAAATACGGACATCTCTAGAACTCCAGCAGTGGAATGTGAAGAATCCACAGGAAAAAGAAGCAAGTGGCACTAAAATAATCCATCGATTATAGAGTTCACACTCTAATAAAGAAATAACTGTAAATGTATAAAAACATCAAGTGGTTATTGTATCTCCCACCCCCAACTCTGATGGTTGGTAGAAAGTGGAGAAAAAGAAGGGTAGGAGAGATTTGTTTACTGTTTTTTATCCTATGAGATTTTATCTTGGGTGCCAAATGTAGCTGGTATGATTGAATTATTTTATTACCTTACTTTCTAATATGCCTTTAGGCATCTACAACATGTAATTATGATTATATTAATGATAATTACGAATTTTCCTGGGGGAAAACATTTTGTTTTAAGCTAAAAAAAATCATTTATATGTCAAAGAGATACATAACAATCTAGCTTAGCCAGGGTGGTCTTTCCACTATGGAAACCAGACCAATGCTTGAAGAGTAAAGATTTTGTCCACAATATGATAAACATAAAATGTTGCTTATAACAATGTTTAATAAAATAAATGATGTCTAGATGACTACCAATAACATCTAACTTAACATAACTAAATCCCTATACTTATACATGATTAACAAAAGATCCAAAACTTTCAGCAAAAAGGGAATGCATGGCTCTTTGAGGATGGGGAAACATCAATAGGGTTGGCAGGGGTCCCCAGTGAGGCAAGGCCCTTGCCCTTCAACAACAATACTTCAATCCTAGCCAATCGAGTAGAGATATCTTAGTCTTCTATATTGATATCTCTATGCTCCATCTACAATTCATCTATTTGCATTAAAATCTCCCATCTTGCTTCATTTCACTCCAACAAGAATTTGTTGAGAAGGAATTTCATGTTCTAGTATAGTTCAATCATACATAGATATTGGTTTTGATATCCCGTGGTATGACTCAGGTTAGTCACCCACTTAGTGATAAAGGCTAGGATCTCTGCATAAGTTTTCTCATCATGATTGTCCTGCACTTCGTCATCTACATGAGTTATTTCTTGTTATACAGGGTTGGGGTTTTGTGAGTGATAACTCCTTGTGGCATTATGAGATCTTAATCTACCTTGAGTGATCCCTTCTACCCAAGAATATGATCTAGGTGGTTATTGGTAGTCACTCACCTATTCCACTTGGACCCTCACAACTATTTCTTTTAGTTGTTTACTTTCCTTTATTGTAGCACAATTTACTATTTTTGGCATTTTTCTAGGTCCTGAACTTCCAGAGCCGTTTTGAGGCCCTACAATTCATCAAAACACTGTGTTAATGTGTTTCTTTGATGGTTTGTTGTACTGTACATGTTTGATGTTTAACATTTCTTTTGGAAGCTATTTTTCTCATGAATGTCTTTTAAAACTTAAGGAAATTTACCTGTTTGTAAGCACCAACAACTAACAAAACCTCAGCACAAAAAACAAGAACCAAGCACATGTTTATAAGTCTGTAATTGTTATTAGATTAGCAAAACTAATCATACAAAAATAGATCAAGTTGGTATCGAAGCAAAGGTTGAATTGTTTGATTGCTTGAGTTTGTGAAATTAGGGTTTTAATGGTTGCAAAATTGTGATACTTACAAGGTTAAAGTTGTAGAAAGGAGAAGGGAAGCTATTGGTTGCAACTCCCAAGGTAATGACCAGAAGAAGGAGAACCACAAGGCCACAATCTCCAACACCCAAAGTTCCTATTCCAGTTGCACTTGAAGCACCTCATGTTTTGTCTTCAATTGAGATTGAAGAGGTACAATCAGTAGAAATTTATGAGCCTGAATCCATAGCCATTATGTTTGGAGAAAGAGAGCCTGAAGGTCCCTCTTCAAAAGTGGAAGAATTCAAGAAAGCTTTCTACACTTTGAATGAGATGATTAAAGTCCTATATGAAGAGAGGAACACTAGAATGGTTGGAGAGAGTTCTAAACCTCCACATGGAGAAGGAAGCTCAGAGGACCAAAAAAAAGAAAAGAAGGATTCCAAAGGGAATGGTGGAAAGCCACCTCCATCTCCATCATACTCATCATCTTCCTCATCATCTCCATAATCTCACATAGCATCATCTTCCACTACCACCATTAAAACTGCCCATACTCATTCCAAAACCCCAAAAGGAAAAACTCGATTACTAAAATTAGACGTAATATTTGAACTTCCCATGTACAATGGAGAGGTGAATGCAAAAGAGTTAGACAATTGAATTCAACAGTTGGAGGTATACTACATAATTTAGAATCTTCAAAAAGACGACATAAAGATCTAGTTAGCTTTATTGAGGCTAGAAGGATCTGCACTGGTTTGGCGGGAATCAAAGACTCAAGAGGAAATGAGAATCCATGGTAAGATATCTATCACTTGGGTTGAATTTTTTCTACAATTAAAAGACAGTTTTATCCTTTAGGCTATATGCAAAAATCCATTATGAGTTGGCAGAATTTTAGGCAGCTTAAAGGCCAAATAGTCCAAGATTGTACACATAAGTTTAGGAAATGGGCTTTGTTAATAGGATTTAATTTGAATTCCCAAGATACACTACTGAAATATATTGGGGGTTTACATTCCTATCTTAAACACACTATTCTTATGTTCAATCCAACTAATTTAGGTGAAGTATGTGTGCAAGCCACACATCTTGAATCTAGAGGGAAGAGCATTCAGGAAGATAGTAGTAATAAAAATCCACCTAAGGGTAAGGAGAAAGAGAAATGTGGAAAATGGAAGGGAAAGAAGAATGCAAGTGTGAAGAAAGAAGGGGAGAAAATCACATGCAAACACTATTCCAAAGAGGGGCATGATGAAGCCCACTATTGGAAATTGCATCTAGAAATGAGACAAAATAAGTTCAATAATAAAGGGAAACAAAAAACCACTACTATTACTCAAGAAGATTTAGGTTTTGAATCAAGTGATGGAAATAAAGTCACTATCATGGGAATCAAAGGAAAACAAGATATTGCAAGCACTAGTTCACAAAAATGTAACACTACTACTACTCTAGATGAAAAGAGACGAATTAAGTTATTTCATGTTAGGGTCATATCTAAACACACCAAGATTGACACACTCTTCAATAGTGGGTCACAAGTGAATCTAATCTCTCAATACTTAGTCAACAGATTGAATCTTGAAATTGTACCTTATGATAAACCATACCATTTGGGATGGATAACAAGAGACACCTATTTACAAGTTACAAGAAAATGTTTGTTTAAGTTTGCAATCACTGCAAATTTTGTTGACGAAGTAGAGTTAGATGTGGTATCGGTTGATATTTCAGGTGTGGTGTTGGGTAGACCACATTTGTATGACCTAAAAGCAATCTTTTACCGCCATGAAAACAAGTATCACTTGTTCAAGGATGGTGTGGAGTATATAGTGAGAGCCCATCGCAAAAAGTTGCACATTTCTTTGGTTAATGCGGGGCAGGCAAAAAGACTAGTGAATTCAAGTAAAAGTTTAGTACTTCTCATGTTCAAGCCAAATGATGATATTGTTTATGAAAATCTTGTTGCATGTAATGCAAGTTTCAATTCTGATTTGGTTGGTTCAGTTCATCAGAGTGATGAAGTATTTCAAGTTGTGAAATAATCATCCTCCAAGGAAAAAGAAAATTCACATGAAATATCTTTGCAGCAAGAGGTTTCTCTTTGTGATGTTAGCATGCAAGGGTTAACAAAATTGCAAAGTGTAGAGACGCCAATGCAATTCAAAAGTTTGTTGAACAATAGGCTCATTCAATCATCCCTTACGCCATGTTGTGCACCGATGGTTATAGTGCCAAAGAGGAATGGTAAGTATTTCAAGAAAGAGGACAAAAGGAGTAGTTTTCGCCAAAGCAAAGTTGTAAGAAGAGGTTAGTGCAAGAATATACATAACACCAAACAAGAATGGTTTGTATGGATTTTAATTTTATATGTTCTTTGTAGCACTTCTACTACATACATGTATTTGAATTATGGCAAAAAGGAGTCATTTCTTAAAGAAATTGTCCACTTGGGTGACATAAATATGTTTAGAAAGTTTCCTTATGCACATGTCGTCTATGAAGGAAAATTGTTTGATGTTTTGAAGATATCTACAAATTGGGTTTCACTTCTTTGATGCATTTGGGCCATGATATTGGAGGTAAGTTGAAGGCAAGCCTCTCCAAGTTGGATGCCATTTTTTATTTTTTAAAGCCGAAAATCGTCATTTTGATAAGAGGTTTGTTGGGAGTAGCCCAATGTTGGAGGAAATTTGTTGTTGAAATTTGTCGAAACTCCTTGGCATGCATTGGCATGTGTGTGAAAAGTCTTTAGGTGGGGAGGAAAACAACAAAAGGCATGTGCTGCTTCAAACCAAAAAATTAGTTCAATTCTTTTAATGCTCTTTCAAACTTGAAAGGTTCATTTGAGTTTCAGGTTTATGCAAGCAACTTTACCATCTTATTTCATTCACAATATTTCCATGGTGTAAATATTAAGTTGCAGTGATCCATGCACTTTCATTAGATGGATACTTGTCAAAAATTTCACTTAGTTCAAAGGTACAAAAGAGTTATAAGAAACAAGTTCATTATTATGCCTTTTAGGCCTAACAATGAGGGGAACCAGCCCTGCAGGCCAGCCCCCACCGCATGTGACCATGCGCCCGAACCAAGTGTTGGGGCTAGTGCTAAGTGTGCCCTTAATTGTGCTTAACAATTAATTAAACGGGATAATATTAATTAACTGGAGATTAAGATGGTGGAGATTTTGGAGGGATTGCCAAGTTCGGCGGAACTTCTAGTTTTGGTGGACTTAACTGGAGTCTCTCTAGATTTAGCGAGATTTCCTACGGAAAAATTAAATGAAGCATATCTTGCTCAATTCTTGACCAATTTTGGAAAATCAATTGTCAATTTTGGATGATTTCGACCTTCTGAAGACATTTGTATAGGTTTTAGAGGCAATAGAATACTTATACAAGTGAGTTTTCCACAGGGAAGTTCAGGGAAGCCTAGAGCCCCCAGGAAAAGGGGTCATACCCAGAGCAGCCAGAGTCAGTTTTCAGAGATCCAATAGTCATTTTTGGCTAATTTTGACATTTTGAACAGATTGGTACAGGTATCAGGAGCCATAGAGATTTGTAAAAAATATTTTTACCACATTGAGCTAATACAAAGGCCCAAGCCATGGAAGCTGGACCAAGGTGATGTAGCCCAAGAGAGGTGAACTCATTCATCAAAACACTGTGTTAATGTGTCTCTTTGATGGTTTGTTGTACTCTACATGTTTTATGTTTAATATTTATTTCTGAAGATATTTTTCTCATGAATGTCTTTTAAAACTTAAGGAAATTTACATGTTTGTGAGCACCAACAACTAAGGAAACCTCAAGACAAAAAGCAAGCAAGAACGTGTTTATAAGTCTGTAATTGTTATTAGCACAACAAAACTAATCATTCAAAAATAGATTATTGTAACACATTTCAAAGGATGTAGCCGCCACATCTCTTTTCAGAGATAAGCTACCATCGCCTAAGTTAGCTTATTTCCATTCTATATGTAAGCATATTTCAGTTCTTTGATATTAATGAAATGAAGTTTTATCCCTGCTGCATCTCTAGGTTTATTTTTATATCTATATTTTGTTTTGTTCCTGCAAAAGTTCAGATCAGGTGTATCAGAGTGGTCAACTCTTTATCTGTTTTTCTTTGCATGTCCCCAACGAGGTCAGGGTATAAGGAGTTAGGGCATGAACTGGTTGAACCTTTGCAAGACTAGCCTTGCAAACCCCGACAACCTCCCATGGTGGAGGAAAATAAAGATGAGGGAGTAGGAGAAGCCTTCAAAATATTTCTCGAAGAAGCCATTGAGCGATAGAGGAATGTGACGATGGAAATTTTTTCCCAAATCCTTCAGTGAATGCCCAAAGGCGATGCATCTTCATCTGAAAACCACTCTCAAGGCACCACTCCATTCAAGGTACAAGCCAACTTTGATATTCCCATATTTGAAGGCCAAATATATGCAGACGTTGTAGATAAATGTTTAAATCTATTGGACGGGTATTTTTTGGTTAGTGACTTTTCCAGTAGAGAAAATATTACGTTTTCACTCCTTAAAGCCACCCCCCATGTCAAGGACTGGTGGGAAACCTATTGTGAGAAGAAGGACGAGAGAGAAAACTCATGTTTTCAACCACACCCACTTGGAACTCTTTCTAATACACCGTCAAGGAGTATTATTACCCTATTAAGAGATATGAAGATAAGTACATAAAGTGGACCACACTACGATAGGGAAGGGACCAATACATGCAAGAGTTCACAAATATTTTTCATACCCTTCGCACGAAGTTGGGTATCAAGGATTCTGAGCGCATCTGGTACTCCAGTACTGCGATTTTATACACAAATACATCGAAGACGAGATGGAGTTACTAGACATCTCCTCACTTTGCGTCGCCTATCGATACATTGTCAAGATTGAGCAAAAGTTAAAACAGAAGAAGCAATACTCTAGATCTGCAAATCTGGAGCAAGGGAAAGGCATCCCCAAACCACAAAACAAAAGGAAAAGCCAAGGCAGGGTGACCTGGGACAACCCACCGAAGATGAAAGAAAAGAAAAACACTAGAAAGATAAAGAAGGACATAGGGAAGTGGTGTGAGTTCCATAAGAGCCCCACTCACAACAAAAGTGAGTGTCGAGCCAAGAAGTCACTTGTGGCTGAGTAGAAGGCTTTAGAATCAGATGCATGTTCTGACTCTGAGTTAGAACCTAATAAAGGGAATGATAAATGGAAGAAGATTATTGATGTAGAGCCCAGCGCCATTGTTTCCACCACCAAGATCTAAAAGATTAAGCTTGAAGATCCAAAGGAGGAGGAGCATCTCTTCCACTCACAGATGTGGGTGAAGGGTTCGTCGTTGCAATTCATTGTTGACAGTGGGATCCAAAAGAACCTCATTTTAGTAGAGGTCATGAAGCAGCTGGGATTTCCAACCACACCATACCCACAGTCATACACCATCGAATGGCTTCACCAAGGACGAGATCTTTGTGCCATCCAACATTTCTGCCTTCCATACAACATTATGTCCTTCATAGATGAGGTATTGTGTGATGTTTCTCCTCTTGAATTTTGTGATGGATTATTAGGTAAACCGTACTTGTAGGCAAACCCTACTTGTAGAAGAATCATGTTGTATATGAGTCAGGGCCTCACACTGTTATTATTTCTTTGGGTAATAAGTTATAGAAGATATTAGATGTATCCCTGCCTACTGCCATCTCTCAGATCTCTACTAAGTAATGCAGTAAGATCATCTCCCCGACTGGGAAATTTGTTTTCTTTTTTATTTGCTCTCAAAATAAGGGGAAATTCGTGGTCACATCCATGCCCCCTAGGAAGGGTTCCTCCATGTAGAAAAATTAGGTGGATATGGTTGTGGAAGAATACAAAGACATCTTCTCCTCACCGACAAGGGTACCCTTGCATTTTCAAGTCAAGCATTCGATCGATCTGACTCCTGGAGCATCTCTACCCAACAGGCCTATATATCACCGCTCCATTTTGTAATAGAAGAGATCAAGCGGAAAATACAGGAGCTGCTAAAAAAAGGGCACATCCAACCAAGTTCCTTGCCTTGTGGGAGCCTGATTGTAGTTGTATAGAAGAAGGATAAAACCTGGAGGCTTTGAATTGATTATTGGGAACTAAACAAAATCACTGTCATGAACAGGTATCCAATCCCATGGATTGATGACCTTCTGGACTGACTCAAGTGGGCCAAGTATTTAAGCAAGATCGATCTGAAGTTTGGCTATCACTAGGTTCCAATAGATCCCACAAATGTATGGGATACCACCTTCATATCCAAGGAAGGCCTTTTTGAATGGTTAGTTATTCCATTCGAGTTAAAAAATTTCCCTACTACTTTTACGAGGCTGATGGATGACATCTTGCAGCCCTTCACAAAATCATTCATGGTTTTTTGTGTAGACAACATACTCATCTTTAGCAAGAGTTGGGAAGAACACTTGCAACACATTTGGCAAGTCCTTCAAACCCTTCGATAGCACAAATTGTGTGCCAACTTGGAGAAATGCACCTTTGGCATAAGCCAAGTCAAATATTTGGGTTACATCATAGATGAGCATGGTGTGTGTGCGGATACAACTAAGATCCAAGTCATTAGGGATTGGCTCGCCCTGACCACTCTAAAAAAGCTTCGCAACTTTTTAGGTCTTGCAAATTTTTATTAGAGGTTCGTGTTGGGATTCTCGCATATCACTTGGCCTTTGAGTCAAATTGAAAAGGGTGGAGTGAGAGAAATGTTTTCTTGGTCTGAATCCCAATGAAAGGCATTCATTGAGTTGAAGCGTCACCTCTGCTCTGCACCAGTACTCACGTTGCCAAACCTACATCATCCATTTGAAATTGAGACACACACCTTTGGCTATGCTATTGGTGCAGTCCTCACCCAACATAGGCATCTAGTGGTCTATCATAGTGAGACATTTTCTTATACAATTCGGAAGTTGATCCAGACTTAAACAGGAATGCAACAAATTACAGAGATAGCCATATACACAAAGATGCAGTGGAAATAGTACTTTATTTCATTAATGGAAAATACTGAAATATGCTTACAACCAGAAATGGAAATAAACCA
>APFE030108309.1:44169-55660 GCA_000404065.3 Pinus taeda
TGTCTTGATTAGAGGAGAATGCTGCACTTTGATAATCTCATCTAAAGTTTCAGATCCTTTAGCAAATCTAAGATTGAGAGTTTTTGTTTTCTCAATATCTTTTCTAAGTCCCACAATTTCACATTCTAACTTTTCATTGTGTTTTTCCTTTTTAGCAAGTTGGAATTTCAGAGTATCTATGATCATATTCTTTTCTTCTAAATAGATTTTAAGTTTAGAAATTTCTTCATAGAGATCATTTTCATCTATAGCATCCAAGAAATCATCATCTTCAAAAGCCATCAAAAGTCTATAATCATTACATTGTTCATCTTCATCACTAATTGAAAATCCATCACTGTCTTCATGTGTATAATAGCTCTTCTTACTTAAATTCTATCTTTTGTTCCATCTAACTGGTTCCTTACCTTTATCAAGCTTATCTTTATGAGGACACTTGGCTGCATAGTGATCGACTCTTCCACAAGCAGAGCATTTGAAAGGTAGCTTACTTCTGAATCTTCCAGAACCCCGTTGAAGGTTCTTGACAAAGTTTGATTCTTCCTCTCCTTCTGACATATGTCTTGACTCATTGTAATCTCCTTTTCCTGAAGCTTTGAATACGGCATCTCTCTTGTCCGATGGTCCCCCTTTTCTCATTTCGAAAGCAGTTAGGATTCCGTGTAGCTGTGACATGGTAATATTCTGTAGATCCTGTTTTTCTTCTATGGCAGAGACTTTTTATTCAAACTTAGAAGACAAAGATCTTAGAACCTTTTCAACCAAAGTAACTTCTTTTATCTCTTCACCCAAGTTTTTCATACGATTAACAATCTCATCTATACGTAAGAAATAATTAGCCACACTTTCATCATTATACATTCTGAGATTTTCATATTGAATTCTGAGAGTTTGTAGTTTTGCACATTTTACCTGATTGTCTCCTTCATAGCTCAGAACGATCTTGTCCCATTTTTATTTTGTGTTTTTGATCTGCATAACCTTGACAAATTCTGATTGAGATAAACTCCCTAATAGAGTATTGACAGCCTTTGCATTTATTTCATACTGCTTCTTACTAGCTGTATCTATAGGAGTTGTTGATGGAAATGTGAATCCTGCTTCCACGATATCCCAAACTTCTGTACCAAGAGATTGAAGATATGCTATGATTCTTACCTTCCAATAGACGAAGTTGCTCCCATCAAATATTGGTGGCCTAATCGATGCCTCTTTTTTGTAGTTGCTCATGATGATAGATCTTCCTTTAAGCGATCAAGCTTCTTCTGAAGGACCTGCTCTAATTCCAATTGTTGGAAATAATACTGAGAGGGGGGGTGAATTAGTATTATCAAGTCAATTATTTTTCATTTCATAATTAGATTTGCATACGCTACTTCAGTTAGTGGAAACGACGTATATACGCAACTGTAATTAAGGAAACTTGCGCATAACTTGCAGACTTATAATTTAATTTATTCTTGAAATGTTGATCATTAAGCATATAAACAATAACCAGGAACAGTAAAATAGAACAGACAGTCACACCCAAGAACACAAGATATAAGGTAGAAACCCAATGTGGGTGAAAACCACCTACTGCAATTTGTCTCTATCTTCTTTCAATTAGAAACTTCTTTTTACAATGTTTTTGTACTGGTGCAGTCTTATACCAATACACAAGCTTCTACCTACAGAAGGCTACAACCTTCTCTCTTTTTCCAGCTTCTCCTGGAAGGGAGCTACAACCCCCTTAGCTCTTGTACTAGCTGATGTAGTAGTACGTAAGTGCTAACCTACAAAAGGCTACAACCTTCTCTTTTCTTCCAGGGACCACATTTCATAAATTTTCAGACTGGATCCATTAATAACAATAATCAAACATCAAATACATCTGCATCAATCAATCTCCTTTGCTCCAATCAAACTGAATCAAACAATTACTTCTCTGAAAGCTGTAACCAGAATACAGTAACAGTAACCAGAAACCAATCCTGAACCTAGAACACTGCAACAATAAACAGAAGTAGCTAAACCATATTTCATGAGACGTACTCTACTTCAATATGTGGAATATGCATGCATACGCTTCTGTATTAAGGCCAACCAGTGTATACGCCATTTTGGCTTACTGAACCAGCGTGTATATGCACCTCTACTGTGCCGAACCTGCGTACAGATCTATAAAAGATAATTTACCCTTTTCACTTATTCAGACATTAGTTATACCTAGATTATCAAATTTATAGATTAAGTCATGCGCCAAATATAACAGATCAAAATCACACAAAGATACTGCCATTCGAGCCTCAAGATCTTGACCCATCAATAGTACTTATCCTTCTTCTAGTGCTCAAGTTCCTCCTTGGTTCAGATCCAGCTATGCACCATAGCCCAATGACCAGTTTTCTAGATCTTGCTCCTCATAAGATATTCCATGCTTGAGTCAATGCCTTTGCCAAAAGATCTCCTTCCCCTTTTATAGTCTTATACCTTACTCAACACCATGGTCCAAAACCATAGAGAATCAATACCATGGATCCAATACCTGGGTTCAACACTTTAGACGAGATCCCATGGTCCAAAACCATAGGTCCAAATACCAAGGACTAAATACCATGGACCAAAAATAATTTTTCCCACATGTACATGCTTTTCCTTGCATGAAAGTGCGTGCATACGTATATGCACCTTTTGATCGACGATCCTGCATGTATACGCGACTTGGCTAAGAGGAAACTGTGTATATCTATTTTTCTTTCATTTTGAGAGCCTAAACTATGATCTTCCATCTGAGTGAGTTGCCATCAAGGACAACACCTATGCCATAGTGCCAAACCTGTGTCATAATGCCAACACACTACTCACCAAACACCCATTACCCCTGTTACCCCAAATCCCCTTATTTCCCCAAATCCCCCTGTTACCCCAACTCCTATTCTCAATCCTGCCCATCTCAGAGCTATGGCAAATAGATATGACCCTCTTGTGATGCCTGCTACTCAAGGTGCCATGTCACAAGACTACCAGGGTAAAATTGTCCTATTTGATGGCACTGGATCTTACATAGCATAATAGCACACAAGAAAAATGACAGATTATTTCGAACTACATGAAATTGACATAGGAGATGTCCAAATGAGAATTTTTGCCCAAATTCTAGCTGGAGAAGTGAGAACATGGTTTAGAGCTCTGCCTAACAATAGTATAGATAGTTTAGAAGTTTTTTACTAACAATTTTTACATAGGTGGGAGAAGAAAACGAACCCTCTTCAAATTCATTCTGAATATGAAAACATCAAGAGGGGACCAAACGAAACCGTTCAGGACTACTGTACTAGGTTTAACAATGTATATAATGCAATACCACTTGACCTTAGACCTCCACCTGGCTTAGCCCTGATAAAGTTTCCAGACAGGTTTGACACTGATATGGCTTTCCAACTGAGAGAGAGGAATCCCCCAACCGCAGAAGATATGCATAGTGTAGGAGTTAGTGTAGGAGTTAATCTGCTAGACAAAAATGCCAGGGTTAGAAACGAAAGAAGAACACCCTTTAAACACGAAACCTCGCCCTTTGATCAAAAAATGGATGCTTTAGCCAAAGGAATGGAAAAATTGATGGATACGATACAAGTCATTGAAAGGAAACCTCACTAGGATAACCAACAGGCACCTCCAGTGAGGAATCCAAACTTTAGGAAGAATCAAAACCAAAACACTGGTAAAAATGGGCCTGATCAGAATGTCAGACCACCTTTCCCGGAAAACTATGCTAAAACTTCCCATTTCGAAGACCCTGAGTAAGACACCCAAATTAACTTAATGGGATTAGATGATGAGGAAACTGTCTTCGTGACGCAAGATGATCAGGAATTACACACGCTTCAGCAGTTCCGGACCCAAACTAGAGAATCATTCGACTACAAGAAAGGGTATGATTCTACTATCTTCAAAGTGCATAAATAGTACAATTTGAGGAGCAAAAAGAACATTGATGCTCCAGACCAAAACAAGAAAGCAGTACCTAATCAACCTAAGAAAGTTAGCAACTCCAGTCACAAAAACTCTCCAAATCCTTTCTAGATCAAATCAGAACCCTCCCAATCCCACCATTGAAGATGTAACCAATGACCAACCTTCTAATGAGCAACCTTCCACTTCAGTTCCCCTCAAGGAAATAGTGGAACGGTCTCTAGAAATTGTATTAGAAAATCCAATAAAAAAGACTCCAAACACTGGAAAAGAAGAACAAACTACTCCAAACCCTATTGTTAAGATTTCAAATGTTCCAACAGACAAATCCCCTTTGCCTTTCAATTTGGGAGCAGAGGTGGCCAAACTTAAAATCTCAGTTCCTTTAACAAAACTGATCAAACATGAAACTTATAAATCTCAAATAAGTAAATCTTTGAACTTCGTTGAGAATGAAGACTCTGTTAACTTATTTGATGATTAGCCTGAGTTAATTTTTGGTCCCGATGTTAATGGAAAACTAGTGGAAGGAGGGATACCACCCTTTGACATTAGCCTTAGCATCCACGTTAAAATCTTGCATAATGCCATGCTAGACTCCGGGGCTTCACATAATCTAATGCCTAAATCTGTTATGGAGAAGCTAAATTTGGATCTCTGCAACCTGGGGTGCCAAACTCCAGGATCTCTACAACTTGACACGTCATATGCTACCATATCAGTCTTTGGACATCCTAAAAAACTGTATAGAGAGACTCTGATGAAGTATGTAGTGAGTACCTAGGAGAGACCTTAAAACTTTCCTATATATTCAATGCATTCTGATATTGATTCTTTCATTCTTTACAATGATGAATTAAACCAAGAAGACACATCAAACAACATTATTTCAGAACCAAAAGAAATTGCAATAGAAAAAGAAAATCAATGTGTCCAAATTCAAGAGATTTCTGATAATAAAGATGGCCTAGATACTTTGGTCAAAGAAGATTTTGTTCCCCCAGACAGTAAGAATTATGAACATGAAATTCTATGGCATCTTGAATTCGATGGGTCAGTAAACAAACTAGGTGCAGGAGGAGGAGTATGTATTTACAACTTAGAAAATGATCATTCAGAGGGTCATGCCTATAGATTGAAATTTAAATGTACAAACAACATGGTCGAGTATGAAGCACTTCTTTTAGGTCTCAAATTGGTCAAAAGGTTGGGAGCCATAAGAGTCTCTCTTATGGGAGATTCTGAGTTGGTAATAAAACAAATCAACGCTGTTTATATGACTAGGGATCCTAGGTTAGGATTTTATAGAGGAACAGTTGTAGAAATATTAAATACTTTTTTAGAAACTAAGCTTGTTGTTATTCCAAGAAAACACAATATGCAACCTCACAGTTTGGCTATGTTTGCTAGTACTTGCAAGTTACCTTTTCAGCCTAACCATCAGTACACTGCTGAGGTTAGGCACAAACCTGCTATTCTTGACAACTTAAAGAACTGGAAAGTATTCACAAATGACCAACAAATTAACAATTTTCTAATTTTAGATGAAGAATTTGTAAATAGCAACATAGATACTGACATAACATTAGATGTTGATTACAATGATAAAATATAAATTAACAAAGTAGAAGATGAAAAGATAGATAGATTCCATCCTACGAAGTTTACAAAATCAAATATTCAAAACCTAAAACAAATTGAAATTGATGAGGCAATCGATGAAGAATCTGAAGTCATCAACCTTAAATACAATTTTTCTCCCAAAGGATTAACTCCTTTGGAGGACTTGTTTGATTCAAACTATGTCCCTCGAAAGTGGAAAATGGAACCCTTAAAATCGGACATAGAGGAGTGTAACATAGGCTCTGAAGAAGATCCCAAACTGATAAAATATTCAAAGTCTTTACCTCCTAATGAAAAAGTGAAATACATAGAACTGTTAAATGAATTCCAAGATGTTTTTTCTTGGAGTTATGAGGACCTTAAGTCCTATGATACCAGCATAATACAACACACCATTCCCTTAAAAGAAAACCAAAAGCCTTTTAGATAGAAGCTTAGAAGGATTAACCCCATTCTATTGCCTTCTATTGAAAAGGAAATCAAAAGAATGTAGGAAGCCAAGATCATTACACCAATTAGATTCTCAAATTGGGTTTCTAATTTGGTACCTACAAGGAAAAAGACTAGTGAAATTAGACTGTGTGTTGACCTTAGGAACCTAAATAAAGTTTCACTCAAGGATAACTACCCTCTTCCTAAAATGGATCACATACTACAGAGGGTAGTAGGTTCAACCAGAATCTCACTACTAGATGGGTTCTCTGGTTATAACCAAATTTTAGTCCACCCAGACAATCAAGCAAAAACTGCATTCACTACTCCTTTGGGCACATTCATGTATGTGAAGATGCCTTTTGGGTTAAAAATTGCGGGGGCCACCTTTCAAAGAGCAATGGAAATAGCTTTTGCTAAGGAAATCCATGACTTCCTTGTAATATACTTAGATGATATCACGATATTCTCTAAATCAAATCAGCAACACCTGGATCACCTGAGGTAGGTCTTCACCAAGTGTAGGAAGTATGGAATTTCTCTGAATCATAAAAAATATTTATTTGTGTTGGAAGAGGGAAAGTTACTAGGCCACATAATCTCCAAAGATGGTATCTGGATCGACCCAGCAAGAATTGAATCCATTTTACAGATACCACATCCTAGGAGCACCAGAGAACTACAAGCCTTTTTAGGTAAAATAAAATTTTTGAGAAGATTTATCTCTAACTTAGCTGAACTAATTAAATTACTAAATAACAAGTTAAAGAAAGATTCAACTATTAAATGGACACTTGAGGCTAAAATGTCTTTTGAAGATATAAAGATATCCTTAACACAAACACCAATTCTCATCATTCCAATGTTTGATAGGGATTTCATCATTTTTTCTTTCGCCTCAGAACATACCATTGTTGCAGTCCTACTACAGAAAAATGATCAGGGTTTTGAACAACCACTAGCCTTCTTTAGCAAAGCCCTGAGAGATGCACCTTTAAAGTATAATATAATGGAAAAGCAAGCTTTTTCTCTAGTCAAAGCCATTAAAGATTTCAGAGTTTACATCCTATATTCTCATATAATAACTTATGTTCCCAATGTTGTAGTTAAAGACATCCTAACACAGGATGGACCAGATGGAAAGAGAGGGCAGTGGATAGCTACAATATTAGAATATGACTTAGAAATTAAACCTACAAAATTGATCAAAGGCCAAGGTTTAGCCAAGCTCATGGCTAAATCGAACTGTCAAGCCCTAGACATTAATTTTATTGCAGAATTGGATAATGAATAAGAGATGGCGACTCGAGTGATCAGCCAAGCCTTTATTAACTCACCATGGTATGCTGACATTATATACGTTCTACAAAATCTTCAAGCTCCTCCTGAGTTATCCAGGACTAAAAGTAGGTTCTTAAAAATGAAATCTTTGAAGTTTTGCATAATTGACAATGCTTTATTTTAGAAAAATCATGAAAGCATCCTTCTTAATTATTTGTTAAAGGAAGAATCTGATAAAATATTACAAGAGTTTCATGCAAGTGACTATGGGGGACATCTTTACTGGAAAACCACACCTGACAAGATCTTAAGAGCTGATTTTTATTCGCCCACTCCATTTTCTGGTGTAAAGAAATTTGTAACCTCATGTCATAAATGTTAGATTTTTGAAGGAAAAAGAAAACTATTACCATTACCTTTAAAACCAATATCTACTGAAGCACCATTTCAGCAATGGGGTCTTGACTTCATTGGTGAAATTCATCCCCCTTTCTCTGCCCAACCTAGATGGATCTTGACTACTACAGATTATTTTACAAAGTGGATAGAAGCCATACCCTCAAGACAAGCCACTGATACTATCATAATAGGTTTCCTTAAGGCCAACATTCTGTCCAAATTCGGTTGCCCAACCAAAATCATCACAAACAATAGCAGCTTTCAAATCAAAGAGGATGATTGATTTCTGCAACAAATATCATATAACCTTGGGTCACTCCACAACCTACTATCCCCAAGGAAATAGACTAGCAGAGTCTTCCAACAAGAGCTTAGTGAACATCATCAAAAAATTGTTGGGAGATAACAAGAAAGCCTGGAAAAAGAAGCTAGTAAATGCCTTATGGGCAGATAGGCTGACCACAAAGAAATCCATTGGTACCAGTCCTTATCAGCTAGTCTATGGAAGGGAGGTTGTTTTCCCATATTCCTTGGGAACACCAGTGATGAAGTTGCTCCAAGAAGTACAGATTGAGCCAAATGCTATTCAAAGGAGGATCAACCAGACAATTCACTTATAGCAGACCAGGGAAGAAGTGTATATCAAATCCCAAGTTGTGCAGGAGAGAATCAAGAAAGCTTTTGACAAGAGGACTAAGGCAGAAGATTTCTATCTAGGAGATAAAGTTTTGAAATGGGACTCAAGAAGGGAGGATAAAGGTAAACATGGGAAGTTTGACTTCCTATGGAAAGGCCCTTACATCATTTATGCTTTCAGGGGTAATAATGATCTTTTCCTCAAAGAATTGGATGGTACAGAAGTATAAGGAGGACCAGTTAATAGTTGAATGCTTAAGCACTACATTGATACTAGTCCTTGATTTCACCAATCACTTGTACATATTTTATTCTTAAAAAGTTTAGTGTTGATTGGATGGTATTTTGGAGTTGAAGCCCGAAGAGAAGGCCCTAAGCTTCAAAAGTTTCACTGCCATAAATACCAATAATGCAGCAAAGTAAAAGGGAAAAGTTGCAGAGTAAGATCGCAGTAGTTCAAAAAACCATTGATCTACAAGTTCTTGACATTTCACCAGGAAATGCCATCCCCAAGTGGAGCCACTATTAGGTTCCTATACCAATATGAGTCATATTTTTGAATGGCTAAGGTCGAAACTGTAATATGTACATACCTTTTCATTTTGCAAATGTTTTCCATATTCAAAAAAATAAAAAATGTAAAGAGGGTATGTCCTAAAAGAAAAATCAAAGGGCGAAAAGAATAAAAAGGTCAAAAAGATGAAAAAATGAACCCCAAGAAAGAAAAGAGACCATGAAAGTGTGCAAGTCAAAATACCACTACTATTTACTTTTGATGCAAAATAAAAGATTGTGTGTAGCTTGTTACCTTTGCCACAATCCATGGATGGTCAAAATGCTTAAACTTGCCTATTTCATGTTTTCAATTTTACACTTAGAGATAGAGAATAAAATCTAACCAAACTGTTTAATCTTGGCAGATAAGTAGATAGGTAGAGTAAATAGAAGGAGCTCAACTATTTAATCTAAGCCCTTGGATGTAATAAGGTTAGATTTAGATAGATTTCTATAGTAAAAGAAAAGAAAAGTTTTGATAAAGGGCTTGCCAGTTTAAGTGCACCCTAATAAAGAGAAGTAAAAATGGTAGGATGAGTAGGTGGTTAAGTAGAAGAATGGTTGCAGAATTGTGATGATTGAATAGATAAGATCATACTATTCACCTTCATCATCAAAGTTCTAAGTATGGATGAAAATTGAGCATTTATCAAAGTACATAAAGTCAATTGATTAACCTCCCTCAATCATTACATTTTTCACTTAACTGATTTCCAAGAAAAGTCTTAAAGTACCTAAAATATTAAGTTAAAGGGGCTCAGAGCATTTCTCTGATTTCTAGAGGGATCGGACCCTCGGTCCAATGACTTATAGGTCTTAAGTACAAAAATTCCCCTCATAAGCATTCACCCCCTTCAAATTCACTCATATTCCCTAACAAATCCCTTTTCCTAAGAAAAACATCATTTTCCCTTAATAAACCCTTTTCTCTAAGGATAAAACCTTATTATCCTAGAAAAAGTAATCATTCCCCCATGAAAATGTTGGCATTATGACACAGATTTGGCACTATGACATAGTTGTTGTCCTTGATGGCAACTAACCCAGATGATAAATCATAGTTTAGCAGGTTAACAACACATAGTTACATATCGGACTTCACAGAATGAGGAAAGAGAGGTATACGCAGGTTCACCTTGACAAAGTAGCATATACACATGGGTTAACAGAACAAAAGGAGCGTATACATACACATGCACTTTCACAGAATGAAAGGCGCATATATCTTGGAAAAATAAGTTTTGGTCCAAGGTATTTGGTCCATGGTATTGGTCCAAGATTTATGGTTCGAGGTATCTGGTCCAAGGTATTGGTCCTAAGTGGTTTTGGTCCATGGTATTGAGTAAGGCCTAAGACTATAAAAGGAGGAGAAGATAATTAGGCAAAGGCACTCAAGAATTGAATATCTGATGAAGAGCAAGATCTAGTATACAGGTTATTGGGTTAGGGTGCATAGCTAGATTTGAACCAAGGATGAACCTTAGTGCTTGATGAAGGATAAGATCTAATGATGGGTCAAGATCTTATGCTTGAGAGTGAAGTATCCTATATAATGTCTTTGATCATTTTCTGAATAACTATGCATGTTGTAGTCTGTTAAACATAGGTGATCTGAGGGTATATACTGAAGTCTAGTCATGTTGTACATGTTTAAATCATCATTTAGACAGCATTGCTATACGCAGGTTCAGACTTTAGAAAATCGCATGTATACACGATTGGTGTCTACATATCAAAACAAAGTATACATCTTTAGAATTTGTGATTTGCAGCAATCTATAGCCAAAGGTTCGCCTTGAGAAAAGAGTGGTATGACACGCAGGTTCGACAAAATGGATAGTCAGCATATACCTCATAAAGCTATGGCTTTAGGCGTGCTTCTATTTGCCTTGTTGCCGTGTTCTGGGTTCTGGTTACTGTATTTCTGGTTACAACATTCTGAAAAGATCGAGTTGAAGGGTTTTCCAAAGTGATGAATGATTCAGTTGTGGTTGGTGAAGAGACTTGGTTGATGGCAAATATATTTGAATGATTCGAATGATGTTATTTTATGGATGGATCCAATCTGAAATTTATGAAAACGTGGTCCCTGGAAGAAAAGAGAAGTTGTAGCCTTCTATTAGGCTGACACTCTACGTTACTAGGTAAACATATTAGTAGTACAAGAGGGTAGGGGGGTTGTAGATCCATCCAGGAGAAGCTGGAGAATGAGAGAAAGGTTGATGCCTCTGCAGTAGAAGCCTGCGTACTGGTATAAGACTGCACCAGTACAAAAATTGTAAAAAGAAGTTTCTTATTAAAAAGAAGATAGAGACGGTTGCAGTAGGTGGTTTTCACCCACATTGGGTTTCCACCTTATATCTTGTGTTCATGTGTGTGATTATCTGTTTTGTTTTTCTACTGCACCTGGTTACTGTTTATATCTTTATGATGCACTGATTAAAGAACAACATATGATGAATTAACTAAATCATAAGTTTGTAGGATATACGCTAATTTCCTTAAACACAGTTGCGTATACACGCGAGTTCCATTAACTGAAGTAGCATAAATGAATCTGATTATGGAAATGAAAAATTATTGACTTGCTAATACTGATTCACCCCCCCCC
>APFE030108309.1:65145-81520 GCA_000404065.3 Pinus taeda
TGAATTTGATTATGGAAATGAAAAATAATTGACTTGATAATACTGATTCCCCCCCCCCCCCCTCCCCCTCTTAGTATTATTTCCAATAGTTTTACCATTAAAGGATAGATTGCAAAGGAGATCAATGACTTGTACAAAATTGATCATAGATTAGATTAGTCCTTTATGTAGAGCAAATTATAGAGTTAACCATTGGAATATAGAAGCAATTTTTAGAACATATATTAAAGGAGATTGGTCCCTCCAAAGTAGACAAGGGGATTAGAGTTTCCTAGGGTTTGGTGCTTGCAAATTATAAGGGATTAGTGTCTCATGTAGGTTGGTGCCTAAAAATTTTGAAAATTGATGGGATTGTTGTCTCCCATATGTTGTTCCCTACAAATATATGTAGCAATAAGTTGGTGCCTAAAAGATCTTTCATTTAAAGAAGTTTTTTGGTTTTCTCATATAAGAGTTTCCACATATATCTTGTGTTACTTTTTCATCTTATGAGATTGATTCTTTAGTATATTTGAATTTTTAAATAACTAAAATTCATTATATTGATTCACCCCTCCCCTTCCTCAATATAATTTTGAATCCAACACTAACATCTTCCAACCTCTCCTTTCTTCATATACTCTTTTATCTCTCTTAGTGAAAAAAAATCTTTGTATTACTACCATCTATTCATTAATGGAAAAAGGCTTAAAAATTATCATATGAGGATTATTCTTTCTTTCCATCACCTCATCACAATCAAAGAACATTCAAAGAATACTTCATATTCCCACAACTCATGACTGTATGGTCATGCTAAATATATTTGATCATGGTTTGCAACAACCAAGCTCTTGTGGTCATGTCTTCTAAATTTTCCTAATGGGTACTTTTACTAAAGATGATTGGTTTCTTCTTTCCTCACATGTTTCACATATTTTATGAAATAATAACAATCCTAAGACCATAAGGGAAAAAAATCATTTTTTGCCTCCAAAAATGAAGCGTTGAAACCTTTGAGAGGTTTTGAGAAGTTATTTCTCTTACAACTAGCTTATATGGCACATAATTGGGAAGAATATGAGTTGTTGTAGTTGCAACACAAATTCTAATGTAAGTTAGGCCTCTTGTACATAACGAATACTAGTATAACTTATAATCTTCTTTCTATTGTTGGTTATTCTAGGACATTCTCTTAGGAAAATTATGTAACAATTAACCAGTGGTTATCTCTTGTATTTGTTGTCCAATAAAATCTAACTGTAGACATGTACAAGATATTTCGAGACATGCCAGCTAAGGTTAAGTGCCACCAATACATTTGTAACACATAAGACATCTAATAAATAGGAAATCATATAGAAAAAGGCACAACAACAAAATTTTCCTTAGTATTATGTACTCTCTCTCAATCATAATATAGAGTTAATTAGATATAATGACTACCAATTAAATAACACCCCTATTGTGGCCAATGTGTACGCTCATTATAGTCATGGATCTATAAACTATGAAAAATCTATCTCTTCATACAATCAAAATACTAATTCCATATGATACATGTATAGCTCTCTCAATCCTATCATGGCATAGAAATCATTGGTTATTGGTGAAAATTTTCTCTCTTTTCACCAAGTTGCTAAAATATTTTCCAAATCATGTGACATAAAAATCATTGATAAAAGGGGTAAGAAGAAATATTTCTATTTTTGGTGACCTATAATACTCCTCAAAATTATTGACTAAGAATAAAGATCCATCTTCATCCTTCTCATCCAGAAACATTCTTTTCTTTAAATTTGTATGGTCCATAATCCACTCAATGACCTAAGAGAAATAGAAGACTATTGTTGTCACTATGATATAATGCAAAAAAGATATTCTTATATTGGTGAAAACCATTTCATTAATTTCCCTAACTGCAGGATCACAATGAGGCACCACCTTATGATAATCCTCCTTTATAAACTTCAAGTAAAAACCATTCCACCTTAGCAAAAGGATTCAAGTTCTGAGGCTTACTTATGTGTCCTTGTATATCAACCATGGAAGATGCTTCTTATGTATATGGAATTGAACTTACAAATCATAAGTCTTCTATTGGATCCTCAATCCCCACAAACCTCCTTTGGCAAGCCTTCCATGCTTCTTTATCTTTTCATTAGACTTGGTAGGATTCCTCACATAAGTTCTCCTCGGTGACATATTTCTTACACCAAAATTAATCTAAGGAAAAATAAAGAAAACAATTATATCTACAATTAACTATTATATTACTCAAGCAGTCCAGTTATGAACAATATGCACAAATTTTCAAAATAAACCATAATAAACGGAAATCATAATTAAAAAAAAAAAAAACAAAACAAAACAATTTTGAACATAATTAAGAACTAGCACAGGAACTAGCACTTGATAACATAGAAATAAAACTCCTATAATAATATGTTGTTCCAAATTTTCAAAGAAACACAAAATTATTTCAACATTCAAACTTAGTAAATTTCCTAACCCAATAGGAAGATAAAGAAATCGAATTAGGAGCACTAACACACACCCTCTATTCACAATAACACGACATACATAATCATTCCCAATAGTAACATTATCCTCAACTCACAGGGTAATCCTCTTAGAAACAATGAAATCAATTAACATTAATCAAATCTCTCAAAACTTAACTGAAATTCATACTCAAAATAGTCAATGAGTTTGAGTTTATTTAAACCAATAAAATAAATCTTAATAGCATGATGATAAAATCTTGCTCTTGCCTAGTTAGATTTACCAAATCTCATCTTATTAAATGTCAGATTATTCGACTTTTTTATGATCACTCTAAATTCCCATTTTAGAACAATGTCCACGAATAGCAATGGTGAAAAAATCTCAAAAATCATGCATAATCAGAAAATTATTTGAACATTAAAACCATCTACCTACATGTAAACGATTTTCAACTTCACTAATATTAATATGTGAACATTACAAATTATAAAATTTAACTGATAACCAGTGAAATGATGTAACTTTGATACTTCAAGAGGGGATCATCAATCCCTAAAAATGTTTTATCGTTGCATGTTTAAAATATTTTTTTTGTTGATGATGAAAATAAATTTTACTTTACAAATATAAGAATTTGAAAAAAATGAATTTTTTAACAGTTACAATAAATTTTGATTTCTCATTTTCTTAAGATTAAAGGGGCATAATACACTCCATGAAATGCATAAAATTAATCAATTAGAAAAAGGATTAAAATTATTTATGAAAACAGCTCTAAAAAGTGGTACTCAAAATTTTAATACTTTAGAGTGTGTTGTATACTCTAACACATTTCCAAACATATGTACCTTATTTTTAACATAATTGAATTAATTTTCCATAACTTTTTACCCCAAACATTTATTTTTGGCATTCTTTCGCTCATTGGGGAGGTCTTTAAAAGATTTATAAATTTTATGGTATGATGTTTTTATGTCTTTACATTGAAAATTTTTTATTGATCTCAAAACAAAACAAAATGAATGTTTAGGCCAAAAATGATATCTCAAATCACTAGTTAGTGTCTTTTAGTGTCCCTAATGAGCATATTAGTTAGTGTCTCTTAGTGCCCCTAACAAGCATATTTGACCTTTAATGATAAATATGGATGCTCTCATCATGTTTTGCACATGAGAGATGGGTTTCAGGGACCTCTCACTATAATGGGAGGAAAACGACGACATTATTCTCTAAATGAAGATCCTGAGGGTTATGGCTATAAATGAGGCTTCAAACCACCACACTAGCTCTTTAAATGAGATATTAAGGCTATAGAGTCAATTCAATGTTGCAACACTTTCTCTCATAAGGCCAATGAGAATGGTTTTTCTTTTCAAGAAGAGAGAGAACGGGGGATTGGATACTTTCACCCTCTCATTGGATAGCCCTATGTCTCAACTCCATCCAAAATATCACAAAATTAAAAGAAAAATTCATATACCAAAGATATCACCAACTTCCACACATCCATATTTTTAATAATTATCTATGTTACTTCCATTTTTATAATTATTTCCATTATCTAGTTCATTTATCTATTTTCTATTTTCCCAACTAAGTATTATTCTCCATGGAATTACCTTACCTTCTCTTCTTACATGATTTCTTCACATTTCTCTTATGCCAAGTTCTCTTCTCCCTTTCTTTGGAACACCTTCAATAACACATGTAAACAAGGTGGACCTATCTCTCGTTGATATTTGGAAGGTATTGATTGAATATGTATGACTAATCAATGACTTAGTATGAGAATTGGGTATTGATATGGAAACCAAAAAGTACATTATACAAAAGCTACAAAATATTCCAGGGCTATTTCTACTTCATGGAAAAATAATATGAGGAGCTTATTTCTTTCTAATTGTTATAATTCCCTCCCACAATACATATGGGATAAATAAAGTGGATTCATAAATTGAAGGCTAAAATTTACCTGGAGAAAATCAATTGTCATTAAGTCACTATCTTCCAAAGGCAATATCTTGATATATCAATATCCAAAGTGCGCAAACAAGAGCTAATTGGAAAGCTAAAGAGAAGAATAAATTGGTAAAGGTTTCCATTGTTGAAATAAAAATTTCCATGCCTTAAAAGTTTTTTTTTCCCATAAGGAAAAAATGTAATTTCATTAAAAAGAGGAAATTACATTCTGTAGATGTTGGTGCATATGCAGTGCATGATCATATCATGTATAAACAGTATTGTTGGCTTTGATCCATGCAGGGGGCAACAATAATAAAACAAAAAACTATAAGCCATATGATAAATAGACTGTTACCATGTTCAGTGTCAATATATACATACAAAAAAAGGCATGTGCCTGATCAAAAAATAACTAAAACAAGATCATGAATTAAACTTGTAGATCAATAAAAGGCCGATGATAATATTGCTAGAAAGCTTCCCATGTTGTTCTCTAATCAACCAGATGCCCAGCTCCCTGATCGCAACCTCTTTGGATAGGCTATCGGCAACTCCGTTTTACTCCCTAGTATTGATGATCGCTCTGCCACTGTAATTTTAATGGTTTTTGCCCTCAACTTATTGTGGCACCCTCTTCAGCTCCCATGTTATTGGTTCATTCAAATGAAGGATTACAAGCTTGAATTTAATCAATCAACCCCATGCCTTAAAAGTTAAAATAGCATTCACAACTATTTCTAGTTTGATAGAAATTTATTTTGGAAAAGTGATTTGTTAAGAATAATTTTAAAACTACTAAAGTGGGACCTAGTTTGGAGGACGAATATCTAAGTTTAGGACTATATTAATTTAGCAAAAAAAGGGAAAAAAAACTTAACCGTAAAGTAGTTCCAATAATATGAAGAAAATATTATTAAAAACATGTGAAGAACATTAGAGGGAGATCATTCCATCCATTATTTCTCTACAATATTTTTTTGTATTTTTCTTTGAAGGAATTTCCTGTATTTCATCCCGGTGTTTGAACATATAGCTATATCAAGTGTACTTTTCACTTATAAATATTATCCCTAACTTCATTCTCCATTTTGTTCAAGGTACTTATTTTATTTGGTCCAAAGGAACCACATCCCAATCCATTTAGTGGAATGCATTTATTTTGATCACTTAAGTGTTAGGAACAATTCCTTCTATCATAGGTATGCAATTTCTTTGAACTTGAACATCAATTTGTAATATTTTTTACTCTCATAGAGAGATTTCGTAAGAGTTCATAGCATTTATAATTTCATATTTTATGTAAGCACGAGATCTCATGTATGTTTCTCTTATGCATCTTGTGATTTTAAATTAATGAAATAATTTAAAGCTCTCTAAATTTCTATCCCATTAGTATTATTTTCTTCAAATATGTTTCCCTCATTGTCAATTCGGGTTATCTCAAGTTGTTGGGTAGAATGGTTGGTACCTCCCCCAACCAGATTCAATTGTCTCTGAGTGACATGGTGATGAGAAATATTGTTGTAATGGCTACATGTTTATGAATATTGTTGTATTGACCCTCATTCTCACCCTCAAGATGAGAGGGAGGACAATTTCTCTTAAAAAAATGGTCATGTCACCACGTATATGAATAGATGCGATGGGATTAATCTAGTTACTTATGTTTGTGAGTTTATCATTTTTCAACTACAATTTATTTTCTACCATTTTTTTTCAACCACCTAGTCTTCTCATAGGTGTAGAACTAAGCAAATATTGATTTCATTTTTTTGTGAAAGTACAATGAGAGTGAGAAAGAGTACTATCTCTATAAAAACATAGATGGAATCTTAACAATTCCCTAGGAGGATGAATCTTATCCTTGACACTAAAAGATATAAACAAAAAGTAGAGATGAGTCTCAAATCCTTGCCAATGGGCATGGGAGGAACATAAATCCCTTAATCCCCAAATGAATTTTCTATTGACCAAATGCCATCAACAAGACCACAAATGAAAAAATATACTCTATATAGGAGATCACTGTTCTTAAACTAAGATATGGGTACCATTAGAAGGGTTTGTGCATTAGAGATGGGTCTTGGGGCCTTAATATTTGTTGGGAGAAATTAAGAGAATTAGGCCTTGAGTTAGGATTCTTGAGCTAATGGGCCATGATTAAGGTGTCAAACTACAAATTATACCCCTTAAAGTGGATTTTTGGCATACAAGTAGGATATTGGCATGATCAGGAGATTTTGTGTAGGAGATACAATTTTCAAGGCCTTGATCATAATAAAGGGAGTAAAATAAGGGCCTTACAACATAAACCGATCTCCAAGGGACACTTCCCATGAACTTGACCTCAACTCATAACATAGGCCTTTTAAAGGTGAAGTGTAATATGGGCACCATTATGAAGACTTGTGCACTAGGGATGGGTGTCTTAAGGCATTAACCATGGTAAAGGGATGAAAATAAGGCAATTGGATCCTTAATGAAATATTTATGGATCAAGGGTCATAAGCAATACCATAAGCCACATAGAATGTCCTCTATAAGGTGTCATTGTCCTTCCAGTGATATATGGGTACTATTGTAACATTAAATGTTCCACCTAAAAAAATGAAATTTCATAAAGTCATAAAGGTTTTCCTATTTCATGTCATCTTAAACTAGTCCATTATTCAACATAGCAAATATGTCTAAAATGGGAAAAGGAAAGTTGACGAGGAACAAATAACCAAAGGAATAGTATAAGTCTCATAAATTAAATGTTAGGTCCCTATAATACTAGTGATTCCCCCATTATTATTGTCATTGTATTGATTATTGTTATTGTTGTGCCCCTATTGTCCCCATATTATTATTATTGTGCCCCATAGAATCCCTCTATTGTTACTTTTGTGCCTTTATATTATTATTATTAGGTTGTCTTGGTTATATTGTGACCCCTTAGACTCCTATATATAGAAAGCAGGTTTTATCATTTGAATCATCCTAGAATTGTTCATTTGTGTAATGTAAAGGAGGTTTCCCCCTTGAAGAGGCTGAATTCTAAGGTGTTGATCTATCTTTTCTATCTTTTTGTGAGTTGGTTTCATAACATTTGGTATTAGAGCTTTGGATTCTAGGGTTTCGCTGCTCCAAACAAGTCATCGTGGAATTTTCGTTATAACGTTTTTTTGCGATGTTTCAGAAGCTTAAAAAAATCCATTTGAGACGAATCGCGCTAAACCTCGAGTCCGAATTTCAGATTTTGTCTTGCTATATTTTCATATATATGATCAGAGGAAGTTAGGGTTTTTGTAAGCTCCATAATTTCATCTAAAACAAGTCATCGTGGAATTTTCACTATAACTCTTTTGCTACGAAGTTTCTGAAGCTAAAAAAAAACATTTGAGAAGAAATCAGTTTGAACCTCAACTCCGAATTTCAGATCCTATCGCGTTATATTGGTGGAGGTATAATCTGAGGAAGTTATGATTTTTGCAGACCCCCGAATTACATTCCAAACAGGTCACCTTGGGAAAATCGTCATAACTTTCACTCTGAGCATCAGATCGAATTTTTGTAAGAAGTTGCAGAAAGAGGACAAATTGTAGTGTTTTTGGGTATGATTTTCAGAACCTAAGGTTGAAACAGTGACCTGCAGAAAGTCATACAAGTTCACTCTACTGAACAAGTCTATACTCAGGTCATCATGGGAGATTCGACCTAACTCTTCATTGGAGAATCCAATCTTGATCAAACTTGCAGGGTTAGAAATATTACTCAGAGGGTTACTGAAGGAAGAAATTTCAGACCTGGGAGATCCAAAATTGCAGAGATTCAATATCAAGCTCCTACAAAGTGGAAAAAAGGTGTACAGTTTTTTTTTTTTTTTTTTGCATAAGCTTGGTTTGAAAAATTAGTTTGAAGGAAATCAAAGGGCATAGTGAAGCGATATTATCAGTAATTGATGCCTCGAAGAAAGAAAATCGTAACACCTAGTAAACAACTTGAAATCTCTAGCATGACTCATGTGTTAGTGCCTAAATCTACCTTAGGCTGAAAAAGGTAGCCTCCAGGGCCAACATCAAACCATGCTCAACCTAGTAGCTAGCTCTACCAGGTCAGGAGAGGGCTCTCTCCAAGTCAATCTCAGCAAATCATGATCACTAAGGGCTTGAGATGACTGATTTAACTACTGATCTTAGGCTAGGTATAGATGTAAAGGAAGTTTGATTGAATAAATGATGTGTTTGTGGGCTCTAATGGAAAAGCAATTTTTGGGTGCAGGGAATGGGGCTTAGTCTTGCAGAGGGCTCAATGGGGCAAGGTAGGCAACTGTATTTTGCACTCTAAATCAAATGAGATGGATGGTTCAGACAGAGGAGGAGTTGAAGAGGGAAAGAGAAGCCATCCTAACAGTTGAAAACATCAAGAAACTAAAGCAAACTTCAAGTAGAGCACTGTAATTTCAATGTATTCTACTCACACTCTTGTTTGATTTAGTTGAGAAGAAATAAGAGGGAAAATGACATACATAATACACAAGCAAATTCACAAATACATAAGAAAGCATTGTACCAAAACAAAATGCCACAGGGATCCCAAAGAGTGTTGCAAACATTGGTCTCAATTCCTTAGCCAAAATGTTGATATGAGTGTGCAATGAAGCTCCTTCCTTTCTCAAAAGTCCAACCATGCTAATGACCGAAAGACCACAAGATATAGAAAAACCATAACTCATACTAGCTTCTAGGGGTCGAGCTCACAAGTTTAGGAGCTGTTCCAACTAATTCTAAACCGAGAACTACAAATTAGGCAATGGAACATGCCTTTAAAAACTAGGGAACTGATTCATTCAGTTGCAAACAACATTTTAACCAATGAATCTACCTCCATAAGTCAAATTTTGACATATTTACATCATGATCTATCAATGTACATTAAATTACATCACAAATTTTCCATTAAGAAAGTGAAAAAGTCAAACTGGCGAAAGCTGGGCGAAAAACAGAGCAATACTTGGTCAAACTAGCAAATTTTCCTCTATGCACCGCGCGAGATTCTCTATGCGTAGCACCTGTTTGGACCCACTTTTGGAGGCCTTCCCGATGTCCAAATTCACTCAAAGTGTGCTGGTTGGTAAGGTCTACCTGTCTACGTTTCAACCCAAGTGTAATGTTTCAATTTCACCTCCACTTGCCCCTCCAAAATTCAGTTCTCCCAACACTGCTTCCTGTGTGTCAAAATAGGGGCATAAAGGCCATTTTTAGGGTGTTTTTGACCTTTTTGGGGGCTCAAAACCTGTCAAAATTTCTTGGCCATTTGTGATCATGCATATTTTTTCATGAAAAATCCAAATATGTTGAGTTTTTCTCAATATGATGCCTCCATCAAAAGCGAGCGCCAGGTGGCGCAGCTCATAGGGCAGAAAATTTTGTGTTTTAGCCCAAAAATTTCAAAAATGCAAAAAGTGTCCCAAATTTCTTGGAATTTGGGCTGAGTGTTCTCCATTAAGTGCCATGTTGGGCCAAGGAAGCCTAAGCCAAGATATGAAGTCTATCTAGTTCTTTTCGCTTCCTTGATGCCCTCTTCAATTTTTCCTTTAAGCTTCTAATTCTCGCCTTGCAGACTTTGTTCCTTGCCATGTAATGATAAGCCATATGTCTCAACAATGTCTTCTCCTTGTTAGCCTTCTCCAACAATATCTCTAAGTGGATATTGACTCTTTCAAGCCAAGACTCCCGATCGGAATTGATCTCTTTCTCAAGTGAAGTGAGCTCCACCCTCCTCCTTTGGGCAACTTGCTAGTTTTGCCTTCATGTTTTTGAGCGCCATGGATGAGTGGGACTGATGAGGGGAGGATTTGATGCTAGTTATAGGGTTTATGGAATGAAAGGGTTTAGGGGATGATATTTAGGGCTTGGGATGGAAATTAGGATTTGGGGATTTGTAGTTAGGATTTGGGAAAATGGGAATTGGGGATAGGGATGACTGATTATGGGAGTTAGGGAATAGGTGCATAAGCTGAGAAAATGAATGGAGGAGTGAAAAAAAATGAGGGAGTGGTAGAACAAACTTGATAGCAAAATTACAAGTACAAACCCTAGGCAATGGCTTTTGAGAAATTGCAAGGTATTATGGTTTGAATTTTCTTTTACACAACCACCATAAACTTTAAGAAAAACTCCTTTACTAGCAAGGAAAAGATCTTGACTTGCACACTAGAAGAGTTGAGTGATTTTGGCAATTTGAGGGAGTTTTTTAGAGAATTAAGCTTGGCAGCTCTATGCACCATGCCTCAAACCCAACGTGTCGTGCCTTCTCTATGCGCCCTGCCAGTGTATTTTTTGCACTGTGGAGGGCAACCCAATGCGTCGCGCCAGTGACCCAATGTGTAACGCTTTTTGCAGGAGACTTTTTGAGGTCTTCCTAGTGTCCAAATTGGGTGAAGTATAGCTCATTGGAAATTTTATTGAGTCTACTTTCCAACCCAGCTGGAATTTTTCAATTTGGAGTTCATTTTCCCTATCAAAAATCAAATCTCCCAAGCCTGGTCAAAATGTGAAAAATGAGGCTACTTAAATGCAAACTGTTGTTGCAGTCAACCTCTGAAAGACTTCCTCAGCTCCAAATTGAGCTCATGATAGCTAAGTGGAAAGAAATTTGTGGCTATTTATCATTTGACTCATCAAGCAAGTCATTTGGCCAACCAATCTAGGAGAAAACGTGATTTTCCCAAGGTCACTTCAGAGGTGCATCAATTCTCCTAAGGCAACTGTATTTTCGAAATTTCTCTAAAACCATGACACCTTGTAAAACGTGAAAGAGGTTTTTCTTCCTTGACCTAATTTGGACAAAAACCTCTCTCCGTTTTCCTAAATTCATATTTCCTTTCTCATAAAAATCATTGGAGTAAAACCTATCCCGATGTGTAAAATAGGGGATTTGTTGAAATGAAGTGAAATGAAGGGGATAAGGGGCTTCTAAATTCTTGAGAAAATTTTGGGAAGTAGGGAGGGATTCTAGGAAGCAGGGAAAAGTATAATTTCAAATATTGAGTGAGGGGAAGGGGTCCAAAAGGGCAAAACACAGGCCTAGTCGAGAAAATTGTTAAGTTGTAGCAAGAAACTACGATTTGTGCAAAAATGAGGAATTTGAGGGATCTCAGTGACGGGAAGTGTTTAATAATGTACATTAAGGATAGGGGAAGGTGTATGAACATACGGATACAATTTTTTCTAATGATTTTATCATCCAAGATAAATTACCTTCAAAACCCTAAGAGAGGGAAATGAACTTTACCTAGGCGCAACTGAAGCATGAACAAGGTGTAAAATGACCCATTGGAACCTGACATGATGATGAAAACGCTCCAAATGATGGTACACTCAGCTGGATGGTGATATGGACTGACATTTGGACAACTTTGACAGGAGTAAAAGCAAACCATAGACCTAATACCTAGTGACCAAATTTTGTTTGAAGACTCACTGAAATGACAAAATTTGACCTTGACACCTTAGAATCACTTTGTAAGAGCATGTTTGATCATTGGAGGAAGGCTGTAAAGACTGACACTAACATCATGAAGAAGAGGAAGAAATGCAACATGATATATCAAAATTACGAGACCAAGTGCAACAAATTTCACCTGCACAAAAAGTAACAGAAAATAAGATGGATGGTTTAAAGAAAGACATAGAAGCTAAGATGGATGATTTAAAGAAAGGCATGGAAGATTTGAAGACAGATTTGACAAAGTTTCTACAAGAAATTCTTCCTAATGGTGAAAGGGTAGTAAAGAAAACTCCTAATGAGAACAAAATAAATGTTAATCATGATTTCATAGACTCTAACATTGGATCAAAGAACCACCATGTTCCAAAGATTGATATGAGGAAGTTTGATGGCAAGGATCTTGGAACATGCATACTACAGATGGAGCAATTTTTCGATCTCCATAATGTGCAAAACACACAAAAAGGTATGCATTGCAACTTTATATTTGTAACCAAATTAGTTTGTATGGTATCGATGGCTTTGCTCTCATAAACAAATTGTCACTTGGGCTATTTTTGTCGATGAAATGATAGCACATTATGAGGATACAAAAAGCAACACTTTTTTTAGCCAATTGATAAATCTCAAACAAAAGGTTTCAATGATGGAGCACATTGAGGACTTCCAAAAATTGAATATAAGGGTAAAAGATATTCCAGAGGAGCATAAGATTGATGTGTTCATAGGGAATTTAAAAGATAACATCCAACATGAGGTTTGCCTTTGGGAACTAGATTCATTGGAGAAGGCATTAGGTTGGCAAGAAAAATGGAAAGAAAAATTATGGAAACAAGGAAGCCTACCACTCATAATCATAAATATGGAAGTGTTGCTACCCCTAGCCATCCACAACCTACAAGGTTGACACCATAACAATTGGAAGAAAAAAGAGCAAAAGGGCTTTGTTACAATTGTGATAGCAGATACACTAAAGGCCATAAGTGTGCCGAGAAGAAATTATTTTCCATAGATTGTGAAGAGGAGGAAGAAAAGGAACAAGAAGCATCAAAATAAGAGGATATACACCAAGAACAAACCCTAGAAAAAGGAGAAATTAATCCGACCATATCTTGTAATGCATTGGCTAGAATTAACACTCCTCAAACTATCAAGATAGAAGGGCATATCAAGAAGAAAAAGGTAATAGTGTTGATTGATTCAGGAAGTACCCATAATTTTATTCATTTTAAGATAGCCAAGGAATTGAATTGCTTCCCATATCCAGCACCAGAGTGTCAAGTGATGGATTCAAGTGGAGGAACCATAAATTGCTCAGGAAAGTGCCATTATATCAAGCTATCCATGGGAGAATATGTATTGAATAGCCCAATGCTTTCCATTCCAATGGGTGGTGCTGATGTTGTACTAGGAGTCCAATGGTTACAATCCTTGGGTAAAATAGCTTTTAATTTTCAAGAACTTTTCATGAAATTCTCTTTGGAAGGAAAGGAAGTTGAATTAAGGGGTATCGCAGGGAAATCGGGAAGGATAATCAGATCTAACAGAATGACAAAGCTTCTAAAGAAAGAAAAACGAGGCATAATTGGACAATTATGTTCACTAGAGGTTCCCATGTCAAAATCATCCATTGCTCCAGATCTCCAAAAAGTCTTGGACAATCATTCCAAGGTATTTGAGACTTCCAAAGGCCTCCCACCTATTCGTGATCATGATCCTGTTATTAATTTGATTCCAAGAAGTGTTCCTCCAAACATGAGGCCTTACAAATATCCCCATGTCTAAAAGAGTGAAATTGAACGTATGGTTGAAGAAATGCTAAAGGCTGGTATAATTCAACCTATTCAAATTTCTTTCTATGCTACAATAGTTTTGGTTCACAAGAAGGATGGATCATGGTGCATGCATCCAAATTATAGGGAGCTCAACAAGCCCACTATTATAGATAAATTTCCCTTTCCTGTCATTGATGAATTATTGGATGAATTGCATGGATCAATTTACTTCACCAAGTTGGATCTTCGTTCATGATATCATCAAATCAGAATGAAGACTGAAGACATTCCAAAAACAACATTTATAACTCATGAGGGTCATTATGATTTTTGGTCATGCCTTTTGGCCTTACCAATGCACCTTCTACATTTCAAGGTTTGATGAATTCCATTTTCAAACCCTTCCTTAGAAAATTTTTGTTAGTATTTTTTGATGATATACTAATCTACAACAAATATTGGAAGGATCATGTCCAACATGTTGACATGGTGCTCAAACTATTGGAGGAGAAACAATTATATGCAAAAATATCCAAATGTTTCTTTGGAGTATAAGAGGTGGAATATCTAGGTCATATTGTATCTCATGAAGGTGTTAAGCTAGACCCTAGCAAAATTAAAACCATTAAGGAATGGAAAATCCCCACATCCATAAAGCGTCTACGATGATTTCTCGGGTTGACAGGGTATTATTGCAAGTTTGTTAAGAATTATGGGAGAATAGCAACACCTCTAACAACATTATTGAAGAAAGATGCATTTTCATGGACTCCAAAAGCAAAGAAGGCCTTTGAACATCTTAAAGAGGCAATGTGCCAAGCATCAATCTTAGCTACATTGGACTTCACAAAAACTTTTATTGTGGAATGTGATGCCTAGAGAAATGGAATTGGTGTTGTTTTAATGCAAGAAGAAAGACCCATTGCTTTTGAAAGTCATCCAATCAAAGGAAAGTATTTACACAAAGCTATTTATCAGAAGGAAATGTTGGAAATACTACATGCACTTAAGAAATGGTGACCCTACCTAATGGGAAGACAATTCAAGGTAAAAATAGATCATGATAGTCTTAAATAAATTTTAGAACAAATATTATCCTCAGAAGAACAACAAAAATGGGTCACAAATATGTTGGGTTATGACTTTGAAATCATCTACAAAAAGGGAAGCAAAATGTTGTGGTAGATGAACTCTCAAGAAAGGATGAGGATGTGGAAGCATTTCTTTGCACCATTTCTATTATCCAACCAGATTGCATAAACGAAGTAAGGGATGAATGGAAGAATGACGAGGAAGTTTGGGCACTCATTCAAAAGATACAACAAGATCCCAATACATCTTATACATTTAGCCATAAAATGGTTCATTATGTTACAAGGATCAGTTATACCTATGTAATAATTCCCAACTCAAACAAAAGATTCTTAGGGAATTGTACACCTCTCCCTTAGGATGACACTTAGGACTTCTAAAAACCTACCACAGGGTTAAGAAGGATTTGTTTTGGGATGGCCTTAAATCGGATATTCAAAATTTTGTGGCGGAATGTTTGGTTTGCCAACAAAATAAAGTTGAAAAAATTAAGAACCCAGGACTATTACAACCTTTATCCATTCCAAGCCAACATTGGGAGGAGGTTTCAATGGATTTTATCACAGGTTTGCCCAAGTCTGAAGGAAAGAGTGTTTTCATGGTGGTAGTTGACAAACTTACCAAGTATGCACACTTTTGTGCATTATCTCATCCATTTAAAATGAGTACAATTTCTACTACATTTATGGAAACAAGTCAAAAGCTACATGGAAACCCAAAGATTATTGTAAGTGACAGAGATCCCATTTTCACTGGAAATTTTTAGATAGAATTATTTTCTTGTCCTGGTACTCAGTTAGCTCATAGCTCATCTTATGATCCTCAATCTGATGGGAAAACTGAGATAGTAAACAAATATTTGGAAGCATATCTTCATTTCTTTGTATATGATAAATAGACACAATGGGTCAAATGGTTGCCTCTAGCTGAATGGTGGTATAACACTTCCTTCCAGACTGTAAAAAAAAATGACCCCATTTATGGCACTTTATGGATATCATCCATCATCCATCACATCATATTTAAGAGAAAATTCTAAGGTTCAAGCAGTGGAATATCACATGGAGAATCAACAACAAGTTCTCCAACTGTTAAAGGATAACCTCAGCTTGGCACAGAATAGAATGAAACAGAAGGCAGATTAAAGAATTTTTTATGTAGGTGATTGGGTATTCCTATAGCTACAACCATATAAATAAATATCCCTCAAGCAAGCTAAGAAGGATAATAAATTATCACCAAAGTATTATGGTCCGTACAAGTAATTGCAAAAGATAGGTACTGTGGCATACAAATTGGAGCTTCCTACAGCTTCCTGAGTTTACCCAGTTTTCCATGTTTCATGCTTAAAGAAGGTTATAGATGACAATCTTCTAGTTCAAACAATATTGCTAGAACTTGATAAGGAAGGAAAAATCTTATTGGAACTTGAAGCAGTCAAAGAAGCAAGAACTCGACAACTACGAAATCGATCAATTTCAGAGTATCTCATCAAGTGGAAGAACTTACCTGTTGAAGATTCCACATGGGAGGATGAAAATTTTATACAGAAGCATAGAACTACT
>APFE030108309.1:100162-116510 GCA_000404065.3 Pinus taeda
AAACTGAAAATGCTGAGAAAGACAATGGTGGGGGTCCAGATGGGATAGGTGGGTGGCCACCAACATCCACCTAGATCATTCCTCCCCCCTTAGGAAGAAATGGTCCCCATTGCGTTGAGTTCCTCCATCTGCTGAACTTGTTCTGCATTGTCTGATGTGTCCAGTAATGGTGGGAAGCATGGTCGACGACGGTCCACATTGAACACTTGGTGGAGGTGAAAGAATGGAGGAATGTTGTGCTCCAAAGCATTGTTCCCCATAGTCTTGTTACCGCTGTAAGGACCATGTTGGAGTGGTCTGAGCTTCTGATGGGTTCTAGTAAGGTGTTCTTTTTGTCGATGCAACCAGACTTTGTTGCCCACCTGAAACTTTTGTGGTACCCCTATGGGTGAGGACAAGTCGTTCCTGTGTTCTATCATGACTGTATCCCTCTGCTGCTGCTGTTGCATGGAGGAACCCTTTGCGGGGGTCGTGGATGTAGCAACGATCTTCCCCTTACTTTGGGAGCGCACCATACAAATGAATTTCCTAGTCTGTGAGATGAGCTTGCTGCCTTTCTTAGCAGTGATCAAAGAGGTGGCAGTAGGTGGGGCTATCTCTGGTATCCTGTATAATGAATTAATCAAAGAAATAATGACAGCACGAGGCCTTGACTCATACACAGCATGTCGCCTCCACAAGTATGGCTGGCCTAATAATACATCACAAACATCCAGAGGTGTAACATCATACAATACCTCGTCTATGAATGGTTTGATGTTGTAGGGAAGGCAGCACTACTGGCGAACTTTGAGATCTCATCCTTCTGAAGCCACCCGATACTGTATGGCTGCGGGTGTGGTCAGTAGGCCCAACCGCTTCACGACCTCTACTGAAATAAGGTTCTTTTGGCTGCCACTGTCGACAATGAATTGCAGCGGAAAACCCTTCACCCACATCTGTGAGTGGAAAAGACGTCCCCCCTCCTCTGGCTCTTCGGGCTCATTCTTCTTGATTTTGACAGTGGCAACAGTGGCACTAGGATCCGTATCAATGATCTGCTTCCCTTTTCCATTCCCCTTGACGGGTTCTGGCTCAGGGTCAAAACATGCATTTGATTCGGAAGCCTTCAACTCAGCCACCAGCGACTGCTTGGTCCGACACTTTATGAGTGGGACCCTTGTGTAACTCACACCACTTTCCTATGTCCTTCTTCAGCTTTGTGGTGTTTTTCTTTTCTTGCGGCTTAGACGGGTTGTCTTGGGTCACCCCGCCTTGGCTTTGTCCTTTGGGCTTCGGATTAGAAGATCCAAAGTCTCGCTTCTTTTGTTTGAACCTCTGCTCGATCTTGATGGCATATCAGTGTGCTATGCCGAGTGAGGAGATGTTCAGGAATTCCATTTCTTCCTGGATGTACTTGTGCAGGCAACTGCGGTATTTGAGTATCAAATGCTACTCTGAATCCTTGATACCCAACTTCGTACGAAGGGTATGGAAAAGATTGGTGAACTCCGACACATCTTGATCCCTTCGCTGCCGTAGCGTGGTCCACTTTATGTATTTATCCTCATAGCTTCCAACAGGGTAGTATTGCTCCTCAATGGCCTCTCGGAATGAATTCCAGGTGGGTGCGGTTGAAAATAGCGAGCCTGTAGTTTCATCCTTCTGCTCGTAGAAGGTTTCCCACCAATCCTTGACGTGGGGGGCTGCTTTGAGAAGAGCGAAAACAATATTTTCCCGACTCGAAAATTCATGAACAGAAAAATAACCCTCTAGCAAATTTAACCATTTATTTACAGCATCTGCATCTATCTGACTCTCGAATATGGGGATTTAAAAATTAACTTGTACCTTAAAGGGCGTGGCGTTTCCATAGTAGCTGCTGGAAGCCGATGCGTCACTTTTGCGTAGCCGCTGAAGGATTTGGGCAAAGTTGTCCATCATCGCATTCCGCAGTCGCTCGAGGGCTTCTTCGAGCATGATTTTGATAGGATCTCCTGCTCCCTCGTCTTTCTTCTCATCTACCACGGGAGGCCGTCGGGATTTTCGAGGCTGGTCTTGCAAAGGTTCGACCACCTCAAGCCCTAACTCCTTATATCTCGACCTCGTTGGGGACATGCAAAGAAAAACAGAGAAAAAAGCAGACCGCTCTGATACCACTTATCCAGATTTAAACAGGAACGCAATAAAATACAAAGCTAACCATATACACAAAGATGCAGCGGAAATAATGCTTCATTTCATTAATGGAAAATATCGAAATATGCTTACAACCAGAAATGGAAATAAACCAGCTAGGGCGATGGTAGCTTATCTCTGAGAAGAGATGTGCAGCTACATGCCTCTGAACTGTTCTGAACTGTGTTACAATGAGGCTCGAAGGCCTATTTATTGTTGAGAAACAATGGAAAACCCTTCACATTCCAAAACCTAACCCTGGAAGATGAGACGCCAAATTGTGGGCCTCATTTTTGGGTAAGTTGGTACATCAACTTCCCAGGGTCGCAAATTGGTCGTCTTATCTCCGTTTGACGTGCATGATAGCCCATTGGAAAGACATCTCCAAGGAATACGAAAGAAAAGATGATTTTTAGACAAAAAAATTGTTGGCGGTAGATTTCCCAAAAGAACGTCGTTTAGGGCCTCAAAACGGCTCCGGAAGTTTAGGACCCGAAAAACTGCTAAAAATAGTAAACTGTGCTATAATTAAGGAAACTGAAAGAAATGAAATAAGCACTAGAGGGGATCCACGTGGAATTAGCAGGTGGCCACCAATATCCACCTAGATCAGAGTGTCTGAATAGAAGGGACACATCACATGATGATGATCATAATCATTCCAGGGGAAACTTCAATAACTTCAATGATTGATCCGAGTTGACTCAACTCCCAGACTTAACCAAGATCTTTTACTTTCGTGATGTTGTTAGAATTTCATTTAAAAGAGAATATAGGAACATATATGCATGCTATAAAGAAAAGGGAACATGACAAGAATCAACAACATAAAACAAGATACATTGATAACGAAGTTCGTCCAGGAGGGACTACATCTCTGGGCCCTAGTGTCAAGATGGTGTAAGCTGGTGCCTTAAGTGCTAGAAAGAGTGATGATGTACATGAATGTGTTTTCTCTATCATGCAAGGAATATGCCCTCACGTAGGAGTGGCTCCACGAGATGTTCCGCTGCAAGAACTCTCATTCACAAAAGGACTCCTATCAGCATGACATAATTTCACGTATGATAATAATGAGCATCCTACCAACATATCATCAAGGGACATCAATTCAAACATACATGATGACACATGAGTATCCCGTCAACATGGCAACAAAGGGATCTCAATCAAAACATGACAATAAATACATCTCACATCAAGAACAAAACAAGATCCCACATCAAACATCAAATAGGGATCTATACAACACAATGGATCTCAAGCAAAGAGACAAAGAAGTACATGATTACACTGCATATACCTCACATCAAAAAATTATCTCAAGAAGACGATGATAAAATGCTTGATCTGGTTGTACCATCAATCTCGTGGCATTGAATATCATGGAAATGATTTCTTGCACATTGAATGCTCACACCTACACTCCACTTTGAAAAGTGACCGAAAAATATAATGATCAAATGGAAAATCTGATTACACCATCAAATTTGTGGTATCAAATAGTGTAAAATCCAATGTCAAATTTCTGAATTACGATAAAGTGAAAATCTGGGGCTACCAGAATCTTTTAGATTCCCCATAGATTCCCTCCTCCAAGTCATCTGAAGGTTTGCTACTCAAATCAGAAAACTGATCTTGCCATTGAGATCCTTGCAAAATTCTTAGAAGAATGAGTATAAAGTTGGTTGCATTTTGAATCTAGGAAAATTCGGCGTCCAAGGATTCTGGAAGATTCCCTCAAGATTCTTGAAGATTCTCCTCCAATGGGAATCTGCAAATATGCTTCTCAAAAGATGAATCCAACCTTGCCATTGCATTCCCTACAAAAATCTAAGAAAAAGAGACTATAAACTTGATTACATTATGATATAATGAATTTTTACCTCCCAAGGAATCTTTTAGACTCTTTGCAAATTTTGTCTCGAAACATGTGCCATCATTTGCCTCCTAGAATTGCGTCATGGTTCCATCTCTAGCCTGGATCTCAGTTCCACCAACCAAAACTCTGTTCGCGGATTCCGTTCTGCTCTCTGTTCCCCGTTCTACCTCTTTTCTCCCTGTGCAAAATGAACTTTGAAGGCCTAAATAAAAGAACATGGGTCAACTTTACCACAACACCCTTCTAGTGCATTGGTTAAGGTGGAGCGCTTTAGGTAGGGAGGTCGGGGATCAAATATTGACTGCTCCAAAAAACAGGTGCACGTATATTTTTTGTCACAATGGTTGTTTTAAATATGTGCGGAGTTTGTTTTACATATGCGTTTTAACGATACATTGTTTTGGTTGTCGTAAATATATATTGTGTGTTATGTATTTGGTTTGGAGTATGCCACATGGGGCCTCCTGGTGGGGCTTCGCCCACATGGGCTGAGTAGGTTCAATCCCCATCGGCTCCACACTTAACGTGTTTGTTGAATAACATATATTGTGTGTTGAGGTTGGGGTCCAGCAGGGTCATCTCCGCCGGCCCATTAATTTGTTTTTTTAAATGTGGTTGAGGTTGACCGGTGGTGGCGGGGCTTGACCACCTACCACCCCATATATACTATGTATATATTAGCCACCAACGTGGGTGGTGGGGGTGGCAGTCCACCACCCCATATTTTTATAATTTTCTTTTTTCTTTTTTTTTTAAATGGCCATTTTCAAATTTGTCTAGAATAAGGGTTATTAGACAAATTAAGTAAGCCACAATTTTTCCCGATATCGGGAGCTGGATTCCATGTCTGGGACTTGGTCAATTTGTGGGAAACTTAAACCTAGCCCACTGCCCAACTTTAACCGAATGTTTGACTCGCTCTTTCTCCCTCATACGAGCTCAGATTTGAGTGTCATTCACACTGTAGGAATAAGGGCGATGAGCACTTCAATCTGGTGCTAGGTTGGGAAAAATCTGACCACTTTGAATTTTGACCCTTTGTGAGTACTCCAGGACTTCTTCTTGTGTCTGGAGCCACCTGCATCAATCCTCCCCATTGAGGAGATTTTGGTCCTCCAAAAGCATGAAAAATAACCTGTAACTTCTCTCTACCTTGTCTTCACTTACAAGTGTCTGATAAGTCACCCTTCCTTCTCCTTCACCTTTGTCCTTCAGAGCCATAAGTGATGAGCTAACACCTGCCGCCCTCAACAAACTTGTTGTACAATTCTACAAATTACATGCTTGATTTACATACCCAACTAATGACCTAAGCATCCCATACTTGCCATGAGTTTATAACACATACTCGGTGGTCAAGTTTACATCAAAATGGAAACAATACCCCCGCTATGAAAACAAGGCCAAAATATCATTGTTGCATCAACAAATGATGGAAAACACATCATCACTTTCACATTTTAACATGCAACACAAAATAAGACAAGACATCATTGTTTCTTAACAGGTGATGGAAAACACATCATCACTTTTATATCTTAAAATGAAACAAATGACTTACAAAAGCATTACTATGACAAGCTAACATATCTAGAAACCATTTTTCACTTATCAATGTGAATGGGTCACCCCCTATGATGGTTTTTCTTGTCAAACAACTGTTTCATTTGTTTCATGCACTGCCACTTTGTCTTTAAGGCGCTTCTCTGGATGGAGCATCCAACACATGGCTCTTTAATGTCCATCTCTGTCACAATGACTGCAATATGTCTTCTCCATCCAGATTTGCTTAAGATGTTTTTGTTGTTGAGAGGGTTTTTCATGCCTCATCCTTTTTCATGCTGCCATTCTCTTCTAGCACTCAAAAAATGTATGGTTATGTAATCCACACATGTTTTTTGATGCCTTGATTTATGCTCATCTTTAACAACATGATTATAATTGAAATGAACATTCTAATATTGAGACTTGTTGTACTTTTCCTTGTTGTATTTGGTGTAATTATAGCAATGAGAGCTTTCCTTAGCTCTTTCCCTGCGATGGGCACTACCATGGGATGATGGTGATGTGTTCCCATCATTCTCTTTCCTCAATGATTTCAACGATGTCTCGAAAGCATCTGATACCTTCAAGAATTCTGCTTAAGTGTATCTTAAGCCTGCAAATTGAGGTCTCTACACAACCTCCAATGGCTGAGTAATGCCTTGGTTATTAACACCAAGTTCTTCTCCTTCCTTGTACCTCATCCTGGTAAGGAGCCTCATGTTTTTCCCTGTAATTGGTATCTCCACATTTCCAACAGAAATCATACTCTGTGAAGATGAAACTGAAGGTAAATCATGAACTTTACCTCCACTGTCGATTTGGAAAGAACTAATGAGGGCTTCTCATCATCTGTTGTTGGTGGTTCACTCGCTGTCTCGGTGCATTCCCTAACTTCCTTCCTAACATACCCAAGTCCTGCCTGATAGGGTAATTCCTCTATTTTGATGGGGTTGACAATGCCTTGGCCATTAATTCCCAATCCTTTTCCTTCATACCCCATTTTCTTCAACGCTGAAAGCTGACACCTGCACTCCACTTTGAAAATTGGCTGAAGAATAGAATGATCAAATGGAAATTCTGATTACACCATTAGATTTATGGCATTGAATAGAGTAAAACTGACTGACAAATTTCTAAATTCTGACAAAGTCAAAATCTGGGGCTACTAGAATCATTTACATTCCCCCTAGATTCCTCAAAGATTCCCTCCTCTGGGTCACCTAGATCTGCTGCTCAAATCAGAAAACTGATCTCGCCATTGAGATCCTTGCGAAATTCTGAGAAGAATGAGTATAAAGTTGGATGCATTCTGAATCTGGGAAAATTTAGCCTCCAAGGAATTTGGAAGATTTCCTCAAGATTCTTGAAGATTCTCCTTTGCTGGGAATCTACAAATATGCTGCTCAAAAGATGAATACAACCTCGCCATTGTGTTCCCTACCAAAATCTAAGAAAGAAAAGACCATAAACTTGATTACATTATGATAAAATGAATTCTTACCTCCTAAGTAATCTTTAAGATTCTCTGCAAAAATTTTGTCTCGAAAAGATTTCCATCATTTTTCCTCTTCGAACTACGTCATGGTTCCATCTCTGGCCTGGCTCACAGTTCCACCATTCAAAACTCTGTTCTCAGCTTCCATTCCGCTCGTTGTTCCCCATTTTACCTTTGTTCTCCCTGTGCAAAATGAACTTCAAAGGCCTAAATAAAAGAACATGGGCGAACATTACCACAACACCCTTCTAGTGCATTGGTTAGGGCAAAGCACTTTAGGCAGGAGGTTGGGGGATCAAATCCCAACACCTCTAAAAAAACAAGTGTGCATATATTTTTTTGTAATGGTGGTTGTTTTAAATATGGGCAGAGTTTGTTTTACATATGCGTTTAAATAGTACATTGTTTTGGTTGTGGTAAATATATATTGTGTTTTGTGTATTTGGGTTGGTGTATGCCACATGGGGCTGCCCACTGGGGCTCGCCCATGTAGGCTGGGTGGGTTCAATCCCCGCCGGCTCCACACTTAATGTGTTTGTTGAATAACATATATCATGTGTTGAGGTTGGGGTCCGGCAGGGTCATGGTTGTCGACCAATTAATTTGTTTTTTTAAATGCGGTTGGTCATGACCGGGGGTGGAAGGGTTTGACCACTTGCCACCCCATATATAATATGTATATATTAACTGCTAATGGGGGTGGCCGGGGTGGCATCCCACCACCCCTATTTTTATAACCTTTTTCGTTTTTCTTTTTACAAAATGGCCATTTTCGAATTTGTCTAGAATAAGGGTTATTAGACAAATTAAGTAGGCCACAATTTTTCCCTCTCTCAAGAGCTGGATTCCATGTTTGGGACTCATTCAATTTGTAGGGCACTTAAACCTGGCCCACTACCCAACTTTAATTGAAACTTTGTCTAGCTCTTTCTCCCTCATATGAGATCGGATTTGAGTGTCGTTCAGACCGTTGGAATTAGGGTGACGACCACTTTGATCTGGTGCTAGTTTCAGAGCAATCTAACCACTTTGAATTTTGACCCTTTCTGATTCCTCTAAGACTTTTTCCTATGTCTGGAACCACCTATATCAATGATTGAAGGAATGACAGGTACAATGGAAAAGGAAAAAGGAATTCAGGACATCATGGAAATGGTTGACTCTTCAAGAAAGAAAGGAACTCCAAGTATGAAGAGTCAAATGTTGTTTCAGATAAGTAAAAGTAGTATTATCTTATATCAGCCCTCTTCACTACCTCTCCTCCAGACTCTTTGGGAAATGGGCTTATTGATAGTGGCGCCTCAAGGAACTTCATCATATTCTAGGAAGCTCTCTCTAATCTAATAGAGAAGGAAACATACTTGGAGATTATTCTTAGAGACGATGCCACCTATCCAGCAAAGGGTGTAGGAAATTTTACTCTTCAACTGGATTAGGGTAACTCAATTTATTTACAAGAAGTTCTTATTGTACCGAATCTCAAGAAGATCCTGGTGTCCATTTCAGAAATGGTAGTCAAAGATTAAAAATGTGACATTCATTGATGGAAAGTTACGTGTTTGGAAAAGGAATTTTCAAGATGCTTTTACTCATGGGTTCAAGATTGGAAATTTGTATCAAGTTGTACGAAGTCCATTGGGGACCATGTCATGTGACACATCTCTTCTATGGCACCATAGGTCTACCCATATTCAATGTAAGGCCCTACCTGATGTGAGTCATATGATGATAGGGATGCTTGAATTCAAGGAAGAGCTTTAAGGTACATGTCTGAGATGTACCGAAGGAAATCTTAAAAGGGGACCATTCCCCTCATGTAATAGCAAGACCTCAGATGTGGAACAACCTGAGGGGTTTGAGATTCATCATTGGGAATCTCATGTATACAAGTGGAAGAATGCTCGCTATGATTTAAAGCAAGCACCTCGATCTTGGTGGGAGAGGATTGATAGCTACTTGATGAAGCTAAGATTCACTAGGAGTGAAGCCAATCCAAACCATTACTTCAACGTTGTGGATGATACACCTCTCATACTAATACGATATGAGGATGAACTCTTTCTGATAGGTACATACCCTCTCATTTGCAAAAGTAAGACGGAGTTGGATTCCGGATTTGGAATGGTGGACTGCAAGCCTATGACTACCTCGATGGAGCCTAACTTTAAGAATTTACGTGGTAGTGCTACCATACCAGATTTGGGAAATGCCTCTTAGTTTCATAAACTCATAATATCATTGATGTTCTTGGTGAAATCCCATCCAGATATATGATTTTCAGTTAGAATTTTGAGCCAACATATGGCTGAGCTTCATCACTCGCATTGGATTGGTGCCAAGAATATTTTTGAGATATATTAGGGGCACAATCTCTCATGGATTGAGATACACTGCCAGGAATGTGAAGTTGCATGACTATTCTGATGCTGACTGGGGAAGCAGTGTGGAGGATCACATGAGCACTTCCGAATGTTGGTTCTCTCTGGATTCTGCATCGATATTGTGGATGAGTAGGAGGTAGAAGTCAGTTGCTTTGAGCACTGATGAGGCTGGATACATAGCTGCGAGTATGGCCTCATGCGAAGCTGTCTGGTTGTGGAAGCTCTTATGTGAGTTGTTTGGACGCGTGCTGGATACCATCATGATCTTTTGTGACAACAAGGGTGGGATTCGATTGTTGAGGAATCTCATGTTCTATGATCGCTCCGAGCATATAGAGATCAGGTACCATTTTATTTGGGATATGGTACATCGAGGAGCAAGAAGGTTCCAACACATTGGGACTAATTTGTAGGTCAACGATACTCTGACGAAGTCCCTGGTAAAGATCAAATTCATGACTTTTCAAAAATGACTTGGAGTAGTGGATAGAACCTCTCCTAAGGGTCCTATATGATATGGACATTGAGCTTTGGGAGCTCCGGGGGACTTGGTGTTACTTCTTGGAGCAATGAGAAATCATAGGGTGAGTGGTTTAGCCTTCCCCTAGTGGGTTGTTATGTAGGTAGGATGAGTGGTTCATCCTTCTCCTGTTGAGACACAGTCATAGGATGAGTGGTTCATGCTTCTCCTACTGAGACACAGTCATAGGATGAGTGGTTTATCCTTCTCCTGCTGAGACACAGTCATAGGATGAGTGGTTCAGCCTTCCCCTAGTGATTTGTTGTGTACAAGGTGAGTGGTTCAACCTTACCTTTGGATACCCCATGGCGACATGTAGGTAGGATGAATGTTCATCCTTCTCCTGCTGAGACATCCTACCCCTGTAGTCTGGGACTTATGGGAAGTACCTCTCATCTAGCCAATGAGAAGATAAATGAGGATAGGGACCATAGTACCATTGAAGGATGCATCGTGTATCATCGTACTCCCTATGCTAGGATGATATTGATTTGGGATCAATAAGAATTGACTTCGTGTCAGTAAGAGTGACCGTATGATACAATCTCTTTATTTGGAGCTAATTTCAGGTCAGTAAGAGTGGCATGATATACTCTCTTTATTTGGAACTGATTTCGGATCAATAAGAGTGGTATGAGACACTCTCTTTATTTGGAACTGATTTCAGATCAATCAGCATGGTATGAGACACTCTATTTATATGGGACTGAATTTGAGTCAGTAGAGGATGGTATGATACATTCTCCATCACTTCATCTTCTTCATAGTTTAGTAGAGAAGAGCAGAGTAGAGTAGTGCAGGGCATTGCATTGATGGCAGAGATAGTACGAATTGGCAAATGGATTAGCAAATGGAGTTCTCCCAAGTTGAGAGGGAGTGTTAAAATTGGAAACTACAGCCAAACTCCATGTGGAGCTCCTTATTTATGGCAACTGATATTTTTCTTGGATTCCTCTCGTCAAGAGGTGTAGGATTGATCTAAAGATCATCTGATTCCGACATGTATTCATGGAGATATGAATTTATTTGTGTTACTTGATAATTTGTCAAGGTCAGCCAACAACCAAATTACCCCCACTCAACCTCAACGTTGCACCATAAATAGAGGAGGCCTTTTAGTCATTTGGACACACTCATCTCTTGTGATATCTCTCCACTTGTTTCAGTTTTGGTGGTAGGAGAGATCTAAATAAGAATACACTGCCCTAGAGGAGATGCCCTAGCTGTAGACATTGTCTAAAGAGACCTATACACTGCCCTAAATTAGCAATGTCAGATCAATAAGCGGTTCAGGTAAGGGTGAACAAACTTGTGGAGCTCGATGAGAACAGAGGGAAGGCATTTGATAACCTTGTTCAAAGTTAGTTGAAGGTGAAAGGTACATTCGATAGAAGGGCTTGCCCAAAGCCTCCCACACTGATATCATTGCATCCTAAATCAAATTCCCCTGTCAAAATCATGTTTTCTCTCTATATAGTGGTATCAAGAAATAACATATATAAAGGCCTGATATTGAAAGTTGAAGTGCACAACAAATTTTGCTGGTTTTTTCTGTTGGATTTTTCTTGCTATGATGTGGGATATTCGCAAAGACGGGTAGTAGAAGATGGGTGAGAAAGGAGGAGGAGGAGGTTGTTGTAGATGATTCTGGATGGTGAAGTAGACTGAATGAGGCATGTTTCTTAATGAATGGAAGTTGTTGCAGGGGTATCCAAAACATTTAAACACAACAGACGCCCTTTTTTATTGAATGCCAACAACAATATTGCTAATTTTATCAAACAGAACAAGTGATGGAAGAATATAGAGAGTCACACGAGTTATTTACCTTGATGCATGTAGGTACTAGGTCATGCAAGAATTTCATTCTTTGATTAATATTTTCTCTTCTCACCTTAAATAAGAACCAGAGTCAGCACAAACACTATAAGAACCTTAACAAATGAATCAAAACATAATGAAAGTGAAGTTTTGAGCTTACCCTTTCAGCTAAGCTATGTTTTTCAATAGACTGGACTTTCCTTTCCCTAACATGAATATAGCTATTGTCCTTTTGAGAAACCTTTGAATTCTTCTCATTTCCCTTCTTTGAGTTGGAGTCCCAGGTCTCCTCATTGTTATCATCATCATCAACTTCACTATTCTCACCAAGTCTACAACTTTTGGCTTTAGCCTTCTCTGGTTCCTGCATTAATTTAGTCAATACATACAATGATACAAAATAACTCTGAGAAAATGTCAAAGAAATATGAGATGTTATAAATCTCAAACCTTGGCATTGTCTATTGAAGTCAAATATTTAATTCCTCTTTTCTTCCCAGTGCCATCATCTAGGCATTTGGTCGGTTTAGAAAAAATGCTCATGATTTCCTTGGGAACAGAGCTCTCTATGTATTGCAGGCTAGGACACATCTATAGAAACCTCAATCAATAGTTGAAACAAATAAAACAATCCCTGGAACATTGATTTAACCCCACCACCAGTTGGCGCGCACCACCGTTAGATGGAATGAAATTCTCACCAACTGGAACTTAGGATGAAGATATGAAACTGATTCTCACTAGCTAGAACTTAAGATCAATATCTAAACTAAATATATAACCCCAACTTCAATAAGAAGCTTGTTGATCAAGATATGAAACTGAATTAAAGTCAATGGGGTGAATAAGAGCACAATCTGATTATTCCAGACATCGATTTTTTTGCATGCAATTATGAGCATGTGCTTACATATGTCACTTGCCTTCATGGTTGTGATAGAAACATTGCCATGCGGGTTTACAAGTTGGGAAGTTGAAGACATTTAAAGGGAACGTTGCAATAAAATAGTTCGCTGGGATGCCCAAGTATAATAATCAATGACGGGTTTAATAATTATTTTTAATATTAAGTAATAATTTTTGAATTTATTTATTTAGGATTACTAACTTAAGATATTATTTTGTTTTCTTTAGTAAGATCTATACCCTATTTTATTATTTTTCTAAGATATAATTTGTCGAGTATTAAGATATAATTTGTCGAGTATTTAAAATGAAGGCCCATGTTGGACTAATAACCAATTAGCTACCAGAAGTTTACTACAGTAATTAATAATATTCTATGGATGGAACTGGGTATCTCAGCTCTTTGAATCTAACATCTTATTAGTCTCACATTTTACTTTACTCTTAATATATTTGTGACATTGCAAGTTTTGCATCTTATTTATTCAATGATCTTGATTGGGGCAATTACATTGAGTGGTAATTTTCATGTTTCGAATGTGTGGAAGCCTAGCCTTGTTTATTAGTAATAATATTTGGTATGGTTTGTTCCTTTATTAAATATTTTCATCATGCATATGGTGAAACGTATGTGGTATCATGAGTTGTCCCATAGTTCATTTCAATAAAGAAGTAAGTATTATGTTTCATTCTTTCTCAAATAAATTGCATTTGTATTTATTTTCTCTGCGTCCTGAATTATCCATATTGATGTGGAATATAATCTTTGGAGTTTGTCATTGATCTCAATTTTGCTTGATGTTTATCTACCATATACAAGTCATTTTTAAGTACTCTTGCTTCTTCATAATAATGCTTGTCCCGAAAATGAATCACATTCTAATTTTTTTTGAATTCCTAGGTCCACGTTGTCCATCATCTCAAGCTTTGTCATCTTTAAAATATTGCTGATAACGAAATCCATTTTGTTACGTTCATTATCCTAATGATTTCTCCCCTCTTCCTTGATTCAGTTTCTGTAAGGATGTCTCTAAATTATGCTATCTAGATGGGAATAATATTTGGGAATATGAGAGATGTACCATCACAATTTACAGTGCAAAAACTTAAAACTTATATTGGTTTAATTGTATCTTGTGTTTTTTCTTAGTGTTATTCCCCAAACATATGCACATGAATATGTATCAATTGGATCATGGATGTTGGGTTTGTCTCTCAAGCATATTGATGAAAGCCAACTTTGTTGTTCAAAATCAAGGTAAGGTTTTTCATTATATCTCTTTTCTTGTCATCTGTTCAGAACATTTGTTATTCTTTGTAGGTGTTAGTGCTTTCAGTATTGGATTTTCCATGGATTAATTTTCATGTGACAATACTATGTCAATATTTGATTAAAATTGTGACTAATTTTGAATAATTTGCAGGTGGAATATGCACAAATGGTTAAAGACATTTATGAAAGATGATGTTTTTTCTTATATGGATAAACCCTTTGATCTAATGTCTTTCTAGCCTACTGCAATTTCATCTTTAGTAACATTATTTTGACTATGTTGATTTCTTTTCAACATCCTCCCCAGCCGACAATCTAAGCGAGAGTGGTAACAAAGTTGCTTAATTCTTTTTGGTCAAGTAAGGGTGGAGCCTTCTATTAACCGCAAGAAATATTACATATATGACATGTCTCTACAAGTGTAAAGACCAACAAGGGCTAACCCAATGAATATTAACCCAAAATAACCTGAAACAAACCCGAAACCTTATGCGTTAGTATTACATCTAAACCTCCGCCCATTATCCAACTCGATGGCCATTTGATAAGACCTCCCGTGATCCAACGGCCTTTAAAGAAATCGCTTCGGAGATATGTGCGACCTTTAACAGATTTATGGAGCCGACAGGGTAAATAAATTGTTCACGTATAAAAATTCGGGTCCATTCTTGCCTTAACATCCTCCCATGTTGAAACCTGATGTCCCTTTGATTCGGATCCCATAAGATCCAACAGTCACGAACACTATCACCTCGGCAACAAGTGCCCCTTTTACACAGTTCATGGGCTCGATAAAGATTATGAGACATTGGTTTATAAATGTTTAGGTTTGGTCTGAGACTTAACCTTCGATTACTTTTAGAACCCAAAATCCATGCGATTAGGTCCCGGTTGATCTGATGGTCCTCCGCAATATTGGATTGGAAACTTGCATGGTCTTTACCCTATTTTACGGACCCGATGAAGATTATGAACCACTAATCTAAAATCTTCGGGTCCGCTTGATTAGTTAACCTTTGGTCACTTTCCCACCCGATATCCATACTATGGCGAAGGCTATCAAGATTTGTGGTTGGCGACCTACTAAGAAGCATGTTGTTTACCAAGCGCCCCTTTCCTGTAGAAAGCTATATTTTACGCATTTTTGAGGTATCAACGGTTAAGAAAGACTTTCTCTTCCGCTCACTCCTGTTTCCAATGGTCTTCTTTCTTGTTCATTCATGATAGTCTGGAAATTATCCATGTCTTTAGCTACCTATGTTTGACAATCCTCACGCAATTTTCTAGAGTGTGTCGAATCCCAAGCATACCTGCTGTAAATTCTTTTGCATAACACTCCTTCATTCGCTAGATGATCGGCTAGCATATTGGATTTCCTTCACACGTGAACGAAGCTAAGCGTTCTCAGGGTTCGTATATAGGTTTTAACCCCATACATAAATTACACGCATATGAATTCTAAAACACAGAAAATAAACAATGCGAGAGCATAACACATAAAACACATATACACAGAGATTTTCCCTCGATCCCAAAACCAGGACTACAAGCTTGATTTTTATTATGTTCCTTTCAATGTTACAATACATATTTATACATGCCAATTCATCAAATACCATGGATTGAAAACCATCGTGTCCAAAACCATGGATCGAAAACCATCGCATCCAAAACCATGTGCGAAAATCATGCACAAAACCATAGGTAGGTCCACCCAACCTAATATAGGGTCCAAAAAACAAATTTTTCCGTGGCGTTGCCCCAAAATCCATAGAGTGGGGTTACATGCACCCCTCAAACCCCCTTTGACCCCCCCGCTACACAATCGACGCAATGAAGGGGGGGGCTCTGCCCCCCTCTAACCCCCAGTTAACTACATGGGCTAGTTATGGAAAGAGACACAATCCAAGATTCTCCCACTTGTTGTTTTCTTTCCACAGGGGGCCACAAGAGAGCTTAGTCATTTATCCAACCCTGCAACACCAAGAGAACTTCTCAGAGTTCACAGATTTTGTCAATGCATCTGCAACATTCTTCAAAGTGTCCACCTTTACCAGCAACACCTTTTTGTCTTCTATCATATCCCTCACAAAGTGATAATGAACATCAATGTTCTTTGTCTTTGAATGATATGTCGGGTTCTTTGCCCAGAAAATTACACTTTGGCTATCACAGTCTATCCTTATAGCTCCCTATACTAACCCCATACTTAAACACAATCTCTGCAACCAAACTGCTTCCTTACTTGCATGAGTGTATGCCATGTATTCTGCCTCTGTAGTTGATAGTGCCACTACAAATTGTTTCTTACTCATCCAACTGACTGCACCTCCAAATAGGTTAAACACATACCCACTTGTATATCTTC
>APFE030108309.1:119652-147150 GCA_000404065.3 Pinus taeda
AAACTTGTCAAAGACTTCATATTTCTTCTTAAGGAAATATATACATGTATTCCCTAAGAAATCATCTATAAATGATACATAGTACATAGACTTACCCAGTGATGGAACCTTCACAGGTCCAAACACATCACTATGCACAAGTTCTAATATATGGTTTTCCCTATTACCACCAGAGGGGAAACTCACCTAATTCTGCTTCCCATATACATAATTTTCACAGAAATCAAAATCCAGAGAGCTATTACTCATACCTTTACCATGAAGTATTCGAAGGCACTTCTCTCCAATATGTCCAAGCCTTTTATGACACAACATGGTCTTCTCTCCAGAGACCACTAGATTTTCTGCTTCACTTTCAGGAACCACGGAATTGTTGCACCCATCAATAACAGTGCTACCTTGCAACTTGTACAGAGTTCCAATCCAAACTCCCTGCATCAATACTAGTGCTCCCCAAACCATTTTGTAGGTATCCTTCTCGAGCATTGTTTTTACAGCTGCATCATCCAACTTGCTTACAAAAATCAGATTTCTAGCCAATGCAGAAATTTGTAGAACATCCGGAAGTGTTCTAACCCTTCCACCTTGCAATTTCAACTTTAATTTTCCATGACCAATGATTCTAGCCCTCCTATCATCCCCTAAGAAGACATCACCACCATCATATTTCTCATACTCGCAAAACCACTCTTTATGTGGAGTGAAGTGAAAAGATGCACCTAAGTCAATCAACCATGCCTCATGATCTACATGTGTACTTGAACAAGCCAAGTACACATCCCAACCTTCATCTGAGATGGTTTTCACCTCTGCAGAAGGAGCATCGTCAAATTGCTTTCCTTTGTCAGGAGCTTTAGATTTACAATCACTTTTGTAGTTCCCTTCCTCTCCGCATTTCCAACACACCACCTTTACAAGTTTTCCTAGATATTTAGATCTCCCTCTAGATTTAAATCTTCCACTTGATAAATTATTTTTGTTTCTGTTCTGGGACCCTCCTCGTACAGACAAGGCATCACCATTCTAGCTCTCCATATCTTTCCACCTCATCTCCTCCATCAACAATGATGAGACTATTTCATCAAACTGCAAGGCAGTTGCATTCCTACCTATTGCAGTAACCAAACTATCCCAAGAATCTGGTAGAGAACACAACAAACTGATGTACTTATCTTCATATGAAATTTTAATATCAATAGATAATAGTTGAACTACCACAGTGTTAAATGCGTTCAGATGTTTTGTCATCGAGTCTCCATCTTTCATCCTTAGTTTATACAACTCTTTCCGTAGGAACAATTTATTCACCAGAGACTTAGATTTGTACAAAGTCCCTATCTTGTCCCACAAAGCCTTCATCGTAGCTTCCCCTAATACATTTAGCAATATTGAATCTAAGACACACAATCGTATTGTGCTCTTAGCCTTCCGATCCAACTTCTTCCATTCTTCATGAGACACTCCCATTGGTTTAGTAGCAGGATCTACCGCGACCCACTGATCTTTATCCACCAACAGATCCTCCATCTTGAGTTTCCATAACTCAAAACTTTGACCATTAAATTTCTTAATCTCTATATTTCCACTGCTTGCCATCTTTTTTTCACCACCATAATCAATCTTGCAGATCTCCCACTGAACAAGGTTTACCACAGGCCCGAGCGACACCCCTCAGCAAAAAAGGCGTCCCCTTGAAGCTAAAATAGCTTTGGTAGCAAATGTAGGTTTTAACCCCATATAGAAATTACCTACATACGAATTCTAAAACACAGAAAATAAACAATGTGAGAGCATAACAAATAAAACACATATAGACAGAGATTTTCCCCTGGATCCCAAAACCGGCACTACCTACTTGATTTTTATTATGTTCCTTTCAATGTTACAATACATATTTATACATGTCGAAGCATCCAATACCATGTACCGAAAACCATTGTGTCCAAAACCATGGACCAAAAACCATCGAATCTAAAACCATGTGCAAAAATAATGCACAAAACCATAGGTAGGTTCGCCAAACCTAATATAGGGTCCAAAAAACAAAATTTTCTGGGGAGCTATCCTAGACCCCATAGAGTGGGGTTACCTGCACCCCTCAAACCCCCTTTGACCGCCCCGCTATGCAATCGGCGCAACGAAGGGGGCACTCTTCCCCCCTTCTAACCCCTGTTTAACTACGTGGGCTAATTGTGGAAAGAATATAACACAACCTAGCATTGTAGGTGGGTATTAACGTAGTGAAAGACCTGCAAAAACCGCCAATGTTTTGAAACTTTTCCCGGTGCTTTTCCATTACAAATATTCTTGACCACATTAATAATCAATTTAGAGTCTACTTCAATGATGGCATTATGTAAAATTGACTCGATCAATATTTCCAGGCATTTCTCTAAGGCCATGAGCTCCGCCATATTATTAGTGGCAGTCCCTAAATGACTATGAAAGATAACCTTAATGCACCCCTGCTCATCTCCGATGAACCCTCCAAAACTAGCCATCCCTAGGTTACCTTTAGCGGCTCCATCTATATTTAATTTCAAGAAACCATGAGGAGGAGGTTGCTAGATGTCTTTACTAACATTTATCTGTCTCACACCCTTGTTTATGCTTAGGGGAACTAGTGAATTGAGACCCAACTGTAGCAGTATACGAGCATCCTAGGGAAGAGTAGGGTCCTCAGGAGGTCTTCCTAAAAGGGCCCCAACAATGTCTTTGAGGTGTCTTAGTATTTTTGCAATAATGTTCTGGGTTGAGCCATTTTTATTCTTGAAAAGCCTGCCATTACGCTCTTTCTAGACATCCCAGATTAAGAAGCCTAGAACTAGAGTCCAAGATTTGTTTATGATTTCATTGCCTGAGAAGTCTTTTCTCCAATTCTTCAAGGTGTTGGTAATACTGAGTTTGTACCTGTCAATCTGCCTGAAGATTGAGGCAACCCAATCCCACAAGGAAGAGGTAAAAGGGCAGAGATTGAGTAAGTGTTCCATCATCTCCTCTTGTGAACCACATAGATGGCATTTGGATGGGCCAACAAAACCCATTTTAAGAATATTTTCCCAAGTTATAATTTTCTTTTGTTGAACCAACCACATACACAACTTTATTTTCATCCAATGCTGCTACTGCCAAAGGTCCTTCCATACCTTATTAGGGTTTTGATAATCAAACCCTAGGGCTATTCATTTAGATTCTTTGAGGTTAAAGTTACCTTATGTGTTTCTTCCCCATCTCAATTGGTCAGACGATGATGATACATAAATCTTCCTCTTTTCCAAGTCTCGAGCAAGAGAGCATGTGTGAGCTTTCAAAGGGCTCTCTTCACTGTAGCCCAGATCCTTCCATATTCTCCATTTACCATTGTTCCTTGCTTGATCCCAGAAGTCACTTACCATCCATAATCCTTTGTTATCAGTGTCATTCTTGAGATCAGTTAGTTCTGCCCTAAACAAATTTGGTTCCTGCTGCCAGTTGTCCTCCCAGAATCTTGCCAGGTTCCCAACTTAGATCTCCTAGAAGCTGTGCTGCTAGATAATGGATCTGTTTTCCCAAGCTAGATTCCAAATGTGGGAGCCCTTGATAAGCCCAGACATTTGAATATGATCCCTCTCCTACCAATTATTTTCATATTTTTGTTTCCAAAGCTTGGCCCAAGGGGTTGCCGATTCCTTAAGCCACCTCCACTAGAGTTTAGCACCCGAAACTTTGCTGAGGGTTTCAGGGTCATGAAGCCCTAAACCACCATGGGCCTTAGGTTTGCAGATCTTGTCCCAAGCTACCAAAGCCCATTTATTTTTCTCTTCCCCTTTTCGTGAAAGAAAATTTCTTTAAATGTTCCTGATCTATTGCATAACTACTTTAGGAGCAGGAAGAGCTGACATCATAAAAATGGGTATGGCATGCAGGACAACCTTTGTAAGCATAAGGTGCCTTGCCAAATTCAAAGATCTGCATGTCCATTTCCTGATCCTATCCTGAAGTTTGTTAATTACCGTCTCCCACACTCCCCTACTGAGAGGTTTTTTTGTAAGAGGGATTCCAAGGTACTTAGAAGGTAACTGATCCCTTTGAAACCATAGAATTCTGGTGAGATTTCTTTCAATAGCAATGTCAGTGTTAAAAATGAAAAATTTTGATTTGTCAAGGCTTATCTATGTACCAACATCCACAAAAAAGTCGTTCAATATTTTTTTCAAAGCTTTGGCTTCCTTGATCGTGGGAATGCCTTACAACATAGTGTCATCCACAAATTGTTGGTGAGTTGAAGCAGCTCCATTTATGGTCAGTTTCAGTTCCTGGATTCTTCCTTCAACACTTGCACTTTTCATCGCTCTACCTAGTCCTTCCATCATGAGCACAAAGAGGAAGGGGGGAAGCGGATCTCCTTTTCTGAGGCCCCTAGAAGGTAGAAAGGTTCTAGAGGGCGAGCCATTAAGCAGGATTGAAAAGCTAGCCGTGGATACTAGCACCATAACCCATCTAATCTAGTTGTAGTCGAAGCCATAAGCTCTCAGCATTGCCCTGATGTAAGACCATTTAGCTTGTCATAAGCTTTCGCTAGGTCCAGCTGTATAATCATACTAGCTTGCTTATTACTTTTAAGAGAGTGTACCATCTCATGAGCTTGTATGATGTTATTGAGAATCTATCTTCCTTCCACATAACCAGTTTGCTCCTCTGAGATAAGAGCTGGAAGAAGTGGCTTGAGTCTGTTAGCAATCACTTTGGAAATAATCTGTACACCACATTACATAAAGCTATGTGTCTGAGTGTGTCCCGTGTCATAGCTTTTTCCTACTTTGGAATCAAAGCTATGAAAGAGGCATTGAGATCCTTCAAAAACGTTCTAGATCTTCTGGAGTCTTCCACTACATCAAGGATGCTTTTTTTTACTGTTTTCCATTTAGCCTTGAAGAAGTCCACATTGAATCCACCCGGGCCAGGAGCTTTCCCATTTTGCATCTCATTGATAACTTCACTGACCTCATCTTCAGACACTCGAATGTTAAGATTGTGATTATCTTCCCTTGTTACAAGCTTGGGAATGTACTTCATGAAATTGTTAATGAACTGTGACCTGTCTAAGAGATTCTCCTTCATAATCCTAAGGAAGTGTTGTACTAGGAAAAATTCCATTTCTTTGTGGGAGACAAGCTCTTTCCCTTGAAAATATCTGAATTTTGAAATTTTGTTATTTGACCTGTGATCCAAAGTTGATTTATGAAAAAAAATTGTGTTTATTTCCCCTTCTCTAATCCACTACACTCTAGATTTCCACCTCTAGAATATCTCCTCTTGGATGCACCTATCTGCCCATTCCTTCTGAAGAGCGTCAACTTGAGTTTTCCTTTCCTTGGTAAAACCATATGTGATTATGATCTGATTAATCCCCTGGAGTTTTTGTTCAACTTCTCTTTTGGCTTTAAAAATATTACCAAACTCTTTTTTGTTCCAATCTTTGAGTCTGGATTTGATGTGTTTAAGTCTTTTTTGTAGCATAAACATTTTAGTGCCTTGAATGGGCAAATCTTCCATCCACTATATGTCAATATTTTTGGTGAAGTCCAAGTGAGAGAGCCAAATATTTTCAAACCTAAAAGGTTTGTTCCTTGGTGTACCTATAAATGTGGCTTCAAGCTAGACCAGATAGTGGTTCAAACCTCCAAAGGGAAGGATTAGAGCTATCACGTCAAGGCCTATGAGAAGGAGGTCCTCTAAGATTAAGAATCTATCTAGTTTAGAGGCAACTTGAGAAGCCCCTCCTCTCTTATTGTTCCAGGTGAATGTGCCATTGTTTCAACATCCATTAGTCTCATTTTATTTATGAAGTTCAGGAAGGAAATGGAGTCTCTGCCTAGTGTTCTGGTTTCACCTTTCTTCTTCGTAAGAGATTTGATCATGTTGAAATCCCCTGCTAGAATCCATGGCATATCAGGATATCTCTCTCTTAGCTCCTCCTGGGAGGTGAGAAGCTTGAGTTTGTCTTCTAGTTTTTGAGGACCATAGACATTTGTAACATGTAAGTCTCCCTATCACCCAAAGGCTGAATCACCAGCAATATATAGTTCCTAGACGCTTCCACATCCAGGATTCCAAGTTTCTAGGGATCCCAAAGTGTAAGAATTCCTCCTGTCAAGTTATCCGCCTTAACCTCTAGATACTCATACTTGCTTAACCATTTAATTTTTATTTCTCTGATCTTGTCGATTGAACACTTAGTTTCTTGAATAAAAACCATATCTGGTTTTTCTTCTTTTATTCTACTACTAAGATTTCTTTATTTCCTTTTACTTCCTAGGCCCCTAATGTTCCAGGTTGTGAGCTTGATTAAGAAAGGTTTGTAAAGGAGTAGCTAGTGAGATCTCTCATCTTACCTAAGTTAATCATGAGTTTTCCACATTTGGCCAACAACTCATTCTATGTTTTCCTTCCTCTCTCCCTACCCGGATTCTTGGAAGAGTGCCCCGATGTTTCCTCCATTTTTTCCATCCCTCTATTCTCTTGGCTGTCATGGTTTCTCTTGACTCCAGAGCCCTTCAATTGTGATCTCTAGAGGAAGCGTTGTTGAACCCTATCAGACTCTTCCTTTGGTAGGGAGTCAGCCCCTTTGGCAATACCCTTCTCCAGAAACTTTTCTACATCTAAGTTCTCCCTCTCAAGAATCTCCTGCAGTTCATGGTCCTCCGTTCCCGCCTCACTTGGGGTCATCTCATGGTCCTTATTGAGCTCCAAAATGCTTGGTAGATCATGCTTTTGCTAGTTGTTCTCTGGTATATCCTCCATGCTAGCATCCCTATCCTTATCATTGGTATTAGTCTCCACTTCCTGGTTTGCCTCATTGTTTCCATCTTCTTCTTCTAAGATTTTGAAACTATTGTGGCTCGGGTGCCCATCCTCGTTGATTTTCTTTTGGTACCATTTTCCTCCTTTCCCTTTGTCCCCCACCTTAGTGAAACCCTCAGGATCTTTGCTTGTGGTGGTTTTAGTGTTGCTCTCCAATTTGTTTGATGGGAAGTCCCTGTATAGGTGCCTGTGTTCATCGTATTTCTAACATTTGAATGGGATATGTTCATAGTCCACCGCATGCACCCATTCTTCATCATATACTTCTAAAATGATCTCGTTCGGAAGTGCCCCAGATAAGTCCATTTCCACATAGATTTGGGTGAAAGAGGTGTATTTACCTCTTAGAGTCACATCTAATATTTTTATAAAATGCCCTAGTTTATTACCGATAGACTTTAAAGACTCCGATAGTCAATAATATAAAGGAAGGGAGTATAGTCTTATCCATATCGGTACTAAAGTAGATGTTTCTCATCCTTGGACAAATTTCATCACCCATGGTCGCATATAAAGGCTTGCAGCAACATAAAAATAGGGTCCTCCCTCAAACACTCTGTCTTTATCATCTAACCTCATTAACACCATCGTAAAGAAGCCCTTGGATCCAATATGAAGATTTATTTCCCCTTTGGTTTCCAGTGGTTCCTTATCCATCCGTATAAGGCCTTTTCCATCGGCCAAATCCCATAAATTTTCATATAACTACATGTTCCCCCATGTGTTCTCTGTGCACCTGTAGCACTGGGTCACTTAAAAACAACCCAAAGAATAATGGTCAACTTGGGTTTATAGACCCCTGTCACACTCTTAGGTGCAACTTAACTGCTACCCTCTTTCCTTTTCTCCCTTCTATCTTTCTCATGATTTTCTTTATGTCCGTGAGGTTTGATATTTCCTGTTAGTATCCTTAGTTATCACCTTTGGTGGTTTCTTGAAGAAATGTAGACTAGTTCCCTTGCTTCTGCTCACAGCGATTTGACTGTAGGAGGGAGAAGAACTCCCTCCTCCATGACCTTCCATGGTTACCAGCTTCCAAACCCTATCTCAAACCCTAGTTCATATTGCAGATCCCTCCCATATCATTCCAGCCAACAAAGCTGCTTAATTCAACGACACTGCAAAATTCAATATAATGTTTAACCTTTCAGGATGAGACACCTTCACATGATCATATCTACACTGAATTACATAAGAGCTAACTCCTCACTAATGGAATGTGCACACATTGTTTACCTGATCCTTCTAGTCATCTGATCCTTCATAGTCATTGGCTCTCATTCCTTGTTTTGTCTTCACCCACTAGCAAGGACTTGTTGCTTCACAACCTCCCTTGTTTAATCTTTGTTTTAGTTGATATTTAATATTATAGCCTTTTATATTCTTATAAAAGGTTCATCAAATGAACATCCATATACCCAATTTTAAAAAACTAAAAGTACAAAATATAGCTTTAAGAAGCTCTACACAACTCTATTTTTCAACCTATCTTTATTCCACTATTTTTTAAATCAATATTTAAGTTAATATTTAACTTTTAGCATTTATATTTTTATAACAAAAATATTTATGTATAATTTTAATATTATTTTATATTTAAAAAACAAAAAAATCTATTTATTTTGAAAGTGATAAAATTTATTATATCTTACTTATTAATTAATATTAAATATAGTTATTTATTTATTTTTTATTTTTTGAAGTTTCTACAAATTATTTCTATTAGTATAAAAAAGTATTACATTGGTTATACTAAGTCCTTGATAGTTCAAAAAGGTAACCCCAGGAGACCATAGCTCTAACTAAGTGTTTCCAAAGACCCATTAATACTACTAGTTAAAACTTGGAAACATAACTCAAACTAATAGACCAAACACAAAAAGCCAACCTATGTGAGCCATAATTGCCCATAGCCTACATCAGTACAATTCACAAAATACTGAAAAGGGTGACAAGTAGAACCATAATCGATCTTAACAGAACAAGGTTCATACAGTAAACAAACATGAAAGTGTTGAGCATTATGATGCCTGAGGAGAGAAAAGTCACCACCACAAGTTTTATATCTGTTTCCACCTAGTCTTGTCATGGCATTGATCATGTCAATATGAGATAACGACAGGGAAGAGGGGAGAGGAATTCCCCCGAGGAGGATCAACTATAGGAGTAGCATTGGGAAGTGACTCATTTATGACACTTGGAGTATCTGAATTCAAGCTTTTGTGATCCATATCATAATGTATAGAGAATTTAGCTTCAATGTGATTTCTCCAAAAAATTATCTATACTTGGAGCATCATTGACCTCCATTGATTCAGTGCTAGAGTCCAAGCCAATATATTTCTCCACCCTTGAAAGTTGGGTGATGATGTCATCTAGGTTATAGCAGATATCCCTGAGGATTCATTTGATGTCCTCCTAACACATGAACAATTTGTAGTTATCCACCTATTTGTCCCTGAGGACCATACGCATGAGAGGTTCCATTTGCTAGTGTATTGAGATAGAGTGAAAGAAGTGGAGTTTTCTCTTTAGAAATTTAACTAGGTCGAAAACCCATTTACGAGAGGAACATTTGATTTATGAATCAAAGAAATATGCTCGGTTTCTAAACTCCTTGGATTCTAGAAGGAGGATTTCCTTCCTTACCTCAAAAGGAAATGTATCAAAGAAATTAACAATCAATTCCCACCCAAACAAACAACAACAGTGGGAGGATGAACTTGAAAAACCACCTCGATGAATGAGAAATCGCTGCCAAGGAGCCATTTGGACAACAAAAAATAAATTTAGTATGACAATAGAGGACCTGAAGGAAATTTACCATAGAGGGAGAGGGCATAGACAAAACTATAGATGTTAAAATTCCTCGAAGAGTTACACAACAACATGTGACCAGTGAAAATCCCCAAGACCAATAATTTTTCACCTGCCTGATGAAGGACAAAGTAGGTACTTCATAAAATAGTGGGTGGGTGTGCAATGGGACATCATCTAACCAAATTCTTAGTTGATAGTGTGTTATAGTGATGAAAAGGGATGGGTAAAGTTGAGATACAAAATAGCCTAGGTAATTAACCGTAGAGATGACACTTGGAGGTCTAGAAAAAGAAATACCACAATGACTCAACTTGAGAAACAAAGGCAACTCAAGCATAAAATTACCATCCAGGAGAAAGGAGAAGGTGCCCAACAATGAGCCTTCGAAACAAAATTGAAAATTTGCTTGGGAACCACATTCTACAGATAAGAATTGTTCATGACAAGGAAACCCCCACCGAGTTCAGTCCTTGAAGAGACATAGTAGAAATTATTTCCACCAGCTCAAACAAAGGTTAAACATCTCAGTGGTGAAGAAATAACACTAAAAAAATGGACACATGTTCCAACACTGCAATGCTATAACCCACGTTCTACAGACAAAAAGCCATGAAAGAGAGTTTTGTGAAACTGAATCAAAGCACAATATTTGTCCCCATCAGGGATAAGATATATCTAGTGCAAAGGCCCAAGAGAAATTGGTTGCAAGTAAACACAACTTCCAACCCACGTTGAATTCCAAATCCATCAACCTGCTAAACTACCCATGAAACTGCAATGTGGGGGCGACCACTGCATAGCAAAATATAAACAATACATCTCTCTGCATGGGAACTTGTATTAGAGATAGGTGTGAAGAGTTTCACTTCAATTGAAACCCACAGTATCTACCTGGTACATGAGACCAGAAATTATTTTAATGTAAATATTTCTAGACTCCATCCTATTAATAACCTACCCCTCCTTCCTTGACCAATACTACTCTACACTTAACCGAAATTTGTGCAGAAATTAATAGATATTTTCTACTACTAATGTATTCAAACTGAAAATAAGAGATTACAAAATTCCTCTACTGTTTTGAAAAATGGAAATCAAATTTAGAAATACATGCAATGAAGTGAAACCATTAAAACACCACAAGAACACAATGATTTACAAGGGAACCCAACTGGGAAAAACCCCTCCACTAATTTTCATTAATCAAATGAGAATGATAAACTATTACAATGTCTTTCTTTGATCCTGAAGCATAACTTGCAATGTAAAATAGCTTTATTGTTGATTGTCCTGCTCTAGCCAACACTTAGCCAATTCAAGGCCCAAAATAGCTCCTGTTTCCTTGTACAATCATGGAGGAAATTAGCTCTAAAAAGTAGGAATTATATCCTATTTGTTTGTGCAATTCCCAAGGAATTATTCATCTGCTCAATAACCAAGCATGTACACTCAAGTAGTATACAATTTATGATTACAATGTGGCTTTTCTTCCACTCCATCCAGGAAATTCGAATTCCATTCATGTTTGGGTTATTTTTAGTTGATTTTCTAGTTTAACTAAGAGATCACTAAGTTAATAACAATTCTACTACTCAACTGACCTTCAATTGACTCAACTAAGTACTTGAGCTCAGTTAACTGAGTCAAACTGAAAATAATTAAACCATATTGTTAAATTTTAGTAATCACTGCATGCACAACTCTACTTCTAGCCTATAACTCAAATTTATAGAGTAAACTAGTAGACACAAGCCATGTCACACAAGTTAATTGCAATCCAAGTCATCCTATTGATGTGGAAAATTGAATTACTAAATTTGACTAAGCCACAAATCAAATTTAGCCTTTCTTGCTACATTTTATAACACTCCCTCTTAGAAAGAAAGGGATTTTACACCACCCCCATCATGCACCTATGGAATTCAAATTTTCCTCTTTACAACGCCTTTGTCAATATATTTGCATCCTTCTCATTAGATGGAATGTACTATAGCATCATAATTATCCTCTCCACACAATTCCACAAGTGATGGTACCTTATATCAATGTGCTTGGACCTGTCATGAGATATTGGATTCTCAGAGAGTTTGATACAAATCAGATTATAAAAATAAATCATCATCAGATCCATATCTTGACTAAAAGGAACCCCAAGTATTTTCCTCATCCATATGGCCTCACATGTTGCTAGAATTGCAACCATGTATTCTACCTCTATTGAGCTAAGTGATATAGACCTCTGTTTTTCTTCTATACTAGGAAGAGTTGTAGACCCAACAATGAACATAACACGTTAAATACTTTTCATGTATGATGGACTCTCTGCCCAATCTGCATCAACGAAGCCTTGGAGATTCACTCCCTCTATCCTCCTGTATCATAACCCATACTTGGTTGTGCCTCTAAGGTACCCCAACATATGTTTGTTTCCTTCCAATACAGCTTGATAGGCTTCACCATGGATTGACTCAACTGATTAACTACATATCATATGCTGGTCCTTATGTTTAGCATATACATCAAGGATCCCACAAGTTGTCTATAAATGGTAGCATCTATTACCTCTCCTGAAGAAGCACTCCTCTTCCTCTAGTTTCTAGTTAGAGGTGTGTCCATGGGCTTGCATTTATCCATGTGAATCACTGATGTATTTCAGATGCATACTTCCCCGGACTCACAGATAGTTCACCATCACCCCGCCATACATCTAGCCCAAGGAATTAATGCATCAATCCCATGCCTTTCATATCAAATTCTCTCGCAAGTTCCTCCTTGCAAGAGAAGATCAACTACTCATCCCCTGTAAGTATTAAGTCATCAACATACAATACCAAGATAAGAAACTTGCTATCTACCATAATGTGATAGAGATTATCATTTGCTACATTTTTGGTGAATCCTAATCCACTGATATATGTTTCGATCTGAGTTTACCATGCTCGGGGTGCCTACTTGAGATCATACAAGGCTCCCCCAAGTCTACACATATGTGTCTCCCTGTCATATGTCTCAAATCCCTTTGGATTCTCTATGTAAATTTCTTCCTCAACAACAACATTGAGAAAGGTGGTCTTCACATCCATCTGTTGGATCTTCCTTCCCATCTTCACAACCTATGCCATATTAGATCTGATTGAGGAATATCTTGCCACTGGTGAAAATGTTTCCTCATAGTCCACTCCCTCTACTTGAGAGAAACCTTTTGCCACAAATATGGCCTTGTACTTCTCTATGCTCCTATCAAATGCATGCTTCACTTTGTAAATTCATATGGCATGAACCACTGACTTGTTCTCTGGTCTCGACACCACCTCCCATAGACTGTTCTTCATGATGGAGTTATACTGTTCCACCTGTTGTAGCATTTTTTGGTTTTGATAAGCTAGAATAAATTAGACAAAAAATGAAAATATATTTACAAAATGTTAAGATAGGATGTGGACAAAAAGAATATTGAATAAAAAATGTTAGGAAAATATTTTGATAAATATGTCGATATCAAAGAAAATGTTAGGGCACATGCCCTAAAAAATGAAGGCATGAAATAAAATGTTAGGTTAGATAGAAAAGAAAAAGAAATCAACTCTGAAAGTGTTACAAATCTAAATGCCACTACTTTGTTCTAAATTTAGTTTGAAAAATAATAGTTGTGTGCGGTTTGTTTAGATGCCACACTAGGTTATTTTATCCAATTATACAGTTGCATCATAATTGGATTTGTTTTAAATTAATTCTCATAGGTAGAAAATAAATTGGCTTAATATTTTAATCTGAGCCAATGGAGGGAATAAGGTATAGAGATAGATTGTTCATAAAAAAATATTGGGTTGCTAGTTGAAATGCACTCTAAAAGGATAAGTAAAAAGGTTAGCAATAGAAGGGTAGGTAGAAATGTGAAAGTTTGAGATGTTGAAATGGTTATTTCCTAAAGATCAAAACATCAGGAAACATATTGATCATGGGATTTCGAGTAATTGACCTTATGTTATTTCATTCATATGCTATCACTCCATTCGTTAAATCACCCAGACCCAGACCCACAGTAGCTGCGACCGCCTATCATATTGCGACCCCATCATTCATTCCCCACTCACACGTTAAACTCCCTCCACCTCACCTCTCATCCTGCACACTCCTCTGCAATCATACGGCCCACACTCCCTTTCGGCCCTCATTTGTCGTTTTAAGTTTATCAGCAAGGTGGGGGGTGGGTGGGGGGGGGGATGGCAGTCTTTATACTCCTACATAAACCACAGAAATTACCTTTTAGTTTTCAGGGACTAGAAATCCCAAAACCACAAACCACTCTGCCTTACCCCCGAATGTGGTATCCTTCATAGTCATTTACCACTGCCCCACGTCAGGTTTCACTTCATATCTCCCATCCAATCATCTGCTGCCTATCCATTGCACATTCATTTCCGCTCCCACATAGTTATAACCAAATGTTCGTTAATTAACCCATTGGATAATTAATGAATTTTCAAACATTCGGCACCACCCTCCCACTCCATTTTTCTCTTTATAAACATTGTGTCATGCATTTCAAAGGTTACACAGTTTACTTCTGCGACCAAGATTATTCTTCAAGCCCAGCTGTTCACACAGCTCAGCCATTTGTCCTGTTCACAAGCACATCTTCCAAGTCCACTTGTTAGTTGCCTGTCTCCACTCTGGTAACTCCTTTTACCATTTTTTCATTTACAGTCCAAAGTTTCATTTGAAAAAATGCCTCCCAAGGGAAAAATGATTGTAGAAGTTTCAAATCCTCTAATTCACACACAGTTTGATTTCCACCATACTCCATTAGTTGACAAGGATTGCAAAATCATTGAGACTTCTTCTCAATTTGATTTATTTGAAATTTATTACTAGTGGAAAGAGAAGCTAATTCACCAGAGCGATGAAATTGGGCTTTGGGAATCCCAATTACGCCACTATATTTTTCCACAAATACGCAGAGCTCCAGAGTTTGTGAGAAAATTCCATGAATCCTCTGATCCCATCCAGAGAGAAATTATCTCACCTACTGGAGAAATCCTTTGTCCCATTAACATTGATTCAATTCAGAAATTGTTGCAGGCCCTTGCCACTGTACCAACTCATCCTTTTTCTCATGAAAACTTGATAGAAGCTTATAACAAACTAGACTTTACCAAGAGATCCCAGACCTCGAACTATTTTTAGCAATTGGTAGTCCTCTACCAAAAAGAAATCCCCCTTATGATTCATCTATGTTTCTTGATAGAACTAGGTATATTACTACTATCTTGTCTTATTTGCTTGGTTATCACTCTGATCAGTCTGTCAATCAAGCCATACTTGGTTTCTTATCCATGTTTTCTTCCGATTCTAAGCCTAATGTTATTTATGATTTCTGTCATTTCACAGCTGAAACCATACATGAGCAGTTTGTCAAATTTAACACTGAAGAAGTATTCAAGTATGCTTCAATACTTGTATATCTTTTTATATATTTTTAGGGAGACAAATTACCATTTCCTTTGCAGAAACTTGATGAAGAAGGACAACAATAGTTATAGATTTTCTGGACTTCAATGGGGATGAAGGAGAAAGAAGAATTCACATATAAGAAGTTCATAGTACTATTTATTCATCCAGCCCTCAGCCTTATGAGTAGCACTCCATTACCAAGGATCAATGAGGAGTTTGTAAAGGAAATTCAGTTGATAGATCAATATGCAACAGGAGATTGGTATTGCTACCAAAACTACACAGAAATCAGGGTTTTTGGTTATGAGATTCCACCCTACCAATTGCCAAAATACCTCCTTGTTGGAATCTTTGCACTGGAGTCCTTGAGGCAAATATTGAATGCAAATGAAGTACATTTTGTAGTTTCCAAAAATAAATCACAATTTAATCTTAAAGATCAAGTTGGTCCCTTCATTTGTAATACCAGGGCAGCAGGGGAGAAAAATGATAAGTTGTTAAAAGAAATGAAATTTGCTCTCAGTTTCTCTTGGTCATATGACCCATTGGGAGTCATCTCCAAACTCAGGGTGGAAAATAAGTTCACACCATATCATCATACAGCTAGACCTGAGATAGAACAGTTCAAGAATCAATTGGAATGGACAAAGAATACCCTCAAAGAGGTTGAGGAGCGGGGAGTCTCTACATCAAATATGCAAACTCCGATTGCACATGAAAAGACTACCAAGAGAGGAGGTGTTGTGTTGGAAAACAACCCCCCATTTCATAAAAATCTTTACACAAGATCTTAATATGAAATGGGTCCCTCTAAAAATAAACTTACTTGTGTGAATAAAATGGTATTTAGCTCATCACAAGAAAATCCTTACTAAAAGGCCCTATGTAAATGAATCATTTTATAAAGCCTTTTAAATAAAAAACAAAGTGTTACTTTAAAAATATTATAAAACTATTCTATATTGAAATAAAGCGATCAGAGATTGCATATCGCAATATCAAAAGAAACACACACAAAAACGAAACCTCACCCAATTCTCCGATCCGAAAAGGTAATCACAATCGGTAATTGGGGACAATAAAGCAAAGCCCCTCAACTCCTCCAATGCGATAAAGAAAATCGCAATCGGCAAATTGGCCATGTCAATGATAAAAGGACATATGAAAAGGCATAATCAACTCTCAATGCAATAAAGCTAATCACAATCGGCAATCGGCGGAGTCACATGACAAAGGGATAAAGCTCAAGCCAAATCTCGAGTGCGACCAATTAATTGGGCACGCATCTTGAAAGGGAATTATACATTATAACAATTTGCATGCATTATATTGTATCACCTTTCGGTAATCGGAAATATTTACAGCAAGTCCTTAAGCCTTTCCCGTTGACACTCCTGGTTTCCGATTTGTGATTTATCGCCGATCGCCAATCAATGAAATCTAAAGCATGCTTGAAACAATCATTCAGCATATGAGTGACGTGATGGGCATTTATGATGTTATTTACCATGATGGACAGTTTAAACAGCTATTCAATAGTGCAATTAAGGATAGATCTTTTAAAATATTTTATCTATGGTAATCCTTAACTATATTTTATTTATCATATGCCATTCGACGTAATTCTATTCATTATCATATTGACTTGCAGCAACACTTTCTATGTATCATGGTTTGCAACTATTTTTGCAAAATTCTTCTGAAACCAGAAATACAGAGAAAATGGCGAAGAAATCAAAGAAATCCACAACAGTAGCTCCTCCAGTCAAAGATCCCGAACCAAGCAATAAAGGATTAATCTCAGATATAACATGCCTTGGACTGGGAAACACTAGTTGAGAGAGCATTTACAATCTGATAGAAGCAGAGGAGCCCGAGGAATTATCAGAGGAAGCCACAGCCGATTCAACTAACAAATCAAAAGGAACTCTTAAAGAATTGGCTTGTTCTTATCTTCACAGGATAGTAGCACGAGCTAAAATCCTGCCATATATTAATGCAGTAAGATGGGTGGTGGAGAAAATTCCAGTCTCAGACAGAACATTTTGCACAGCTGATGGGAGGATATTTGGCTCATTCCAGCTTGACGATCTCATGAAGATGTACCACTTACCTCAATGTGAGAAGCGATACAACAAGGTGTTCCTTGAAGCGTTTGCGAAGGAAAATGACTCAGAGTCAGCTCCTATAAGACAATGGAGGCATTTCCCAGAAAAGCACAAGCACGAGTCATCGAGTAAGTACTCTGTTGACCCATTGGCTTCCCTTTATTGCTATGATGGGGCTATGATGTGTAGGATCTGGGGAATACATGATTCTACCAAATTCACCATAGAAATGGTTCCCCTAATGGAAGCTACAATCAATGGTTATGTGATGGATTGGGCAAATATTTTGTCCGATAAACTAGCTACAACAATTTTAGAGTACAGAACAAATGCACATAAAACTTCCCAGATTATTCCGCTTTTCTTTTACAGTGCGTATATTATGGATACTATTTGCTTTAATTCTGAATATCCAATACTTAAATAGAGATGGACTCCCCAAGACCCGAATCCAATCCATATTTACCACCAACAATTATGGAAGGTGCATTACAAAAATCATCTATATAAAATTTGCAATGGTTTCATTCTCCCTATATATTATTCTATTTTTAATAAACCTGCCCCCAGGATATCCCCAGAGGTAGAAATTGACTTGACAGCAGTAGGTAGTTGGTTTGAGGAGGATAAATTTACTTATATAAGGCTTTTTGGTAGCCTTACTAAAACCCATGATCTCCCCCTGTATGTGCCTGATAAATTGTTAGCTCGGGAATTGGCTAATCAAATAATAGTGGAAGGGACATCCAGAACCCTTAAGGATTCAAAGAAACACATGTGGCCAATCTTCCCTTTACGATGCGGCATTTTCACTCTACATGACTACAAGCATGGAGAGAAGGAGACAGAAAAGATGCTAATGATGAATCTTGCCACAATTCCTAACAGGCCATATTATCCAAGACAGGTTGCTTATAATGTCACAGCCAAACTTGCTAAGTTTGATCATAAGCCGGATGAATTCGATGATCTATTTTCCTCAGCTGAATCATTATTTCAAGTTAAAACATTGGCAAGGATGAGGTATCAAGATGAAGGGCTAGAAACTTTTAATAGGCTTAGATACCAGAGGTTGCAAACTCTGCCTTTAGACCTATTAGCCACAACCTCAATAGTCTAGTCAAGCCAAACTTAACACAAGCTGTTGATAAAGCTCTTGCAGTGGAAAAAGTTCCTGAGAAATAAAAAACACCAGAGCAGGAGCAAGAACAAGGAATGGGCAGTGAACTTATTGATTCAGACATTCATATTGATCCCAAACTACTTAAATAATGGCAACAATTTGACTCAATCATCAGCAATACTGAGGGCTTGCAAGGATTTAGCACACCTAAAGTAACAACTGGTCAGAAGACAAGAACTAATACAGTTCCAGCTGAAGGAACTAGTGGCTGGCCCATGACTCAAAAGAATGTCAAAATGATTCCAGAGAACCCTTCTGATGAGATTGTTCTGCATGTAGAAGAAATACCACCCTTAGATGTCTTCTGTAGCCCTAAGCATAGGGCTGTAATAAAGAGACAAAGGAAAAAGAGAAAACTTGATCAATCTTCTCTTTTACCTACACAGATGGAGATAACTAATGTGGTATTGAGAGAGGAATTCAACCCTTCCGAAGATCTTACTAAACTCTCTCAGTATGCTGGGGCATATACAACAACTACTATGGACAAGGCATTGGAAGTTAGCAATTTGCTTAAAGAGAAGGATCGAGCGATCACCTCAATGGAGACACAGGTACATGAAAAATAGCAGAGGATATAGCAGTTAAAGCAACAGTTAGCAGCACAAAAGTAGTCAAACAACCAATTAAACGAGCAATTTCTCAAAGAGAAACAAAGGATAGATCAACATGCAATTCAAAAGAAAAAATAACTATCTCAAGAATTGAACAAGCTGAAGACAATGAATGAACAATTGAGCAAATCAAAAGATGAACAGATCGCTTAGCTGTCACTGAAAATAGAAAGGTTCAAAGAATTTCCTCAAGTTGAGGAATTCAAATTAGAGTCTCTCCAAATTACTAAAGCACTATCTATTCAGTTGAGCTTTTTATGTAATAATATTTCTCTTGTTCCTCCCTTCTGTGAAATTTTCTCGTCTATGATTGATAAGTTAGTTGATGCAAGACAAAAATTGGAGCAGGCAGATGAAACACTAACAGAGTTTCTCTCTTGGCAAGAAACCAAGGAAAGACAAGCTACAAATCAGCCCCAAATTTGGGAATCACACAAGGAAATCATGTTCCTTGAGTGGCAATCTCAACTGATGAAAGTAGAAAGGACAACATCGAGATGTAGATCGGCGACTGGTAATCTAGTGGAATTGATTAATAATACTCTCTATTTGTCAAATTTAATTTCAGAATGTACTCCACGAAAACTTCCATCAGTCAAAGCATTGGAGTAGATATGGAAACAGGAGCTGGAAAAGAGGGAGAGATTGATCGTGGGAATTCAAACTTTAATGTGGGAAACCTTTTGGTTCTTCCTCGTTAAACCATATAGTCAAAGAACAACAATGAAATGCCTTAACGATGCAATCAGTTACATGATTCTTGAAATTACTGATGCCACATATACTGCCCAGCTGCATTCGAGTATGAGTCATCCTCCAGAACGGTAACCGATGCTCGCCATATGCCAGCTCAAGGCAAAAGATAGTCAGCCGAAGCAATGAACCATCCTTACCAACTGCAAGCATGTCTATTTAGGGGAGATTTTCATATATTTGTGATTTGGTTACACCAGCTCACAACATTTTTATTTCATAGTTAGTTAGTTAGTTTAGATAGTATTTATAAACCCTTTCATGTTTTTAGAAAGGGTCCTAAAATTTTGTATTAAGACTTGGATTGGAATTTGCACTATTGTGCTTCCGATATATATTTTTTTATGAAACTAGACCTGAATTCTGAGTTTTAATGAAGAGTACTTTTGTGCGATATGCACTACTGCTTCTTATAAAAGTATTTCCAAGTTAGAAAGCAGGATCCAAATGCAATTCATGTTGGAGGGGATTCAAACACATATGGTACTATTATATATGTTTTGCTTCATTCTTTTATGTGAACTAGCATTCATTCATTTTGTTATTGTTGATGTATATATAAGCTCTTACAACAATCTCTTTTACTTATCACTATTGAATGTTCAAGAGTTGTTATTTGTCATCTATATATGCGTTAATGATATATAAAGATCGGTGCAATAATGTTTTAATTATTACTTTTTTCAACTATTTGAACAAAGTAATTATCATATGAATGAATATTTTTGTTTAAAAGTAGAGTCATCTACATGCCTACTTTTCAATAAGAACCATTAAGAATTGCACTAAGACAAAGACTTCCCGAGATATATTGGTTAATTACATTATTGCATTTTAGAATAAATCTTTCATCATTTTCCATTAGATATAATTAAATTAAACACTTATCCATCCCATTCATAAATCATTGGGAAACTGGTCCCATTATATCCAGTCAGAGCCACCACACCAAATGGAAAAGGAGTTGCCTTTAAAGTCCGGACCGGGTGGTTTTCCCCAATGTTGATGCAGCGATTTTCGAGGCATCAACATTTTTGGCACTAGAAGGAGGGCATGAACTGTGAATGGTGAGTAAACCAAAATTTACAATCCATTCTGAGAGTAAATCTCCCTCCACTTCACCTCCGACTTCCCCCTTGCAGGCTAGAACTCCAGTTTCCAAGCAAGAGGTAGAAGAGACAATGACCATTGCTCAAACCCAAAATATCTCAGAAAACTTAACTCCAAAATCTCCTGAAGTGCAGTATCTCATCCACAAATTTCAAGGATTCTTAATATCGCCATAGAAATCTGAGGTATCTCAAGGCAGTGTAACTTCGCAATTCATTCCTTCTCACCCTCTGTCCATACTTCAGAGTGAAAATCTTGGTATTGAACTTACCGAGTTACCTTTGCCTAAAATGAAATGGGCAAGGAAAACAACTGAATGATCTGATAGTGAAGCTTTCTCATCATCATCATCCATTTCATCTTCTCCAGTGTGAAGTCAACCATCCACTCCTCCACTCCAGATTGTTGTTCAACAAGGAACTAGAACTTCAACATCAGTTTCTCAACCTCCTCAAACTTCAATATCTACTCCTTCCCAACCATTTGGAACTCATCGGCGCTATCATCTATTAGTAGCTCGACAATGGTTCAAAATCCATGGAATAATCCTGGTGTAGTCACAATGCTTGCACCGTTACACCCATTGCCAACTCATCCTAAAAAATGGTTGCCAAAATTTAATCCAGATGCAGGCATACAGGAAGATGAACACATAAACAACTTTATGTTGTCAGTCAACTTAAAAGGAGTTACAAAGGAAGATGTGGTTGTTAGACTTTTCCCTTATACCCTACAAGGATCAGCTGGGTCATAGTATTTTTCCTTGGCATCAGGATCCATTACTACTTGAAACATTTTTCAAGAACAGTTCTTGACTAAATACGGTGATAATATATTTTTAGCGACGTTAATCAATGATCTTTCAAGTCTTAGGAGAGAGTCTAAAGAACCTATAAAAGAGTTCAATTTACGGTTTAATAAACTCTTAAATAAGATCCCGACTGCCTCTAAACCTAGTGAACAAGTTAGAAGTGAATGGTATATAACATCTTTACCCTCAAATATAGTTATCTTTGTAGATAGAGCTGCAAAACCAACTCTAGCAGAAAATATGAAAGAGACATTTGTTGTAGAGAAACACATCATTGCCTTAGAAAAGAAAGCTTCTCTTGAAGAAAGAAAATAAAAAAAGGTCTCCTTCAAAGATGATTCAAAGAAGAAAATGACTAAAGATCCCTACGATATGGAAGGTCTCCAAAAAGTCCTCAAGGCTATGTTAAACGAAATAATAGAAATCAAGAAGCAAGTAGCTGAGACTTCAACAAAAAGTCCATTTAGAAACTTTAAGAAACCTGAATCAAAACCCCCAAATGCTATATCCAATGCAGACTCAGATCCCAAAGAAGATGAAGATGAAGAGACAGTCTTATCATCTGAAGAAACTGAAGAAGAGGTAACTGTTGAATGTCATGGGATGTGGGACTTTATCTTACCTAATTCTGATACAGAAAATGAACAAGAAGCTTTCCTTGTAACTACCAGGAGTAAAGGTACTCCTAAACCCATTCAAATAACTCAGAAGAAAAGGAATACAGGTACCACTACTAAAGAAAAAATTCCCACAAAGAAGTCTACAGTGATACCTTCTCAAAATCAACCATCAGCTTCAAATCCACCTTCAACATCTAAAATGTTAGTAGTTACAGACTCTATGGATTACAACATTATTGAAGACATGAAGAAAACAAAGGCAAATATCACAATGTTTGAGCTTAGTAAACTCAAACATCAACAAAAATTACTACTTAAGGATTTAGATGTAGTACCTTCTTCTCCTCTTCCAAATGCTGTATTGTCCAAAGCTGCTAATGATTAGGTAAACCACCTCCTGGTAGAGTACAAGCTACTGATGTTATTCTAATCGGGGATAGATCAAATTCCCATACTCCCCCTTTTCTCTTAACCTACGAGATTTATAATAGATATATACACAATTGCTTAATAGACTCAGGGGCTTCCTCAAATATAATTCCGACTTCAGTTTGTTCTAAACTGAACATTGAACCCCGAAATTCTGCAATCCATATTGTCCAGTTGGATAGAAATGAGCTCCAAGTATTAGGAGAAATCAACTTAGTTACCATTAGGTTATCAACTGACCCAAGAGTTGTTCAGAGAATTGATATCTTAATCGCTGATATTCCTGAGTTTTATGGTTTTATTTTAAGCAGAGACTAGTCCGAGAAACTTCATGGTTACATTTCCACCGATTGGTCGCACATGTGGCTTCCCTATAAAGGAAAGAAAAATTAGATAAATATTGATCGAGAGAAACATATGACTCATACTGTTACTGAGTTTGAGCAAGAAAACCATCCAATAACATTCAACAACAACATTCTGGGTAACTATTCATTCGAATCATTCTTCGGTAACTTCACTGCTCAATCATCACCTTTCTCAGTTAATAGTTTCACATCTCAAATCTAGAATTTTTCCCAAACAGATACATCAAGGTGTGTTAAGATTGTTGAGGAAATTGTAAATAAAACTGTAGATAAACCTTTGTTTTGGTCATTGTACTTTGATGGGTCTAAATCTAATGAAGGTGTAGTAGTAGGATGTATTTTAGTTAGTCCTGAGGGAGAAAAGACCATGTTATCATGCAGATTAGAATTTGAGTGCACAAACAATATTCCTGAATATGAAGCCTTGATTCAAGGACTTTATAAAGCAATCGGTCTTAAAGTTCAATATTTGAAACTGTTTGGTGACTCTGAAATTGTTATAAGACAAGTCAAAAATACTATACATTACCTTTCTAGTCACCTTAAACATTATCAATCCTTGGTGCAAGACCTTGTATCTCATTTTCTAGCATTTAATATTTCCCCCATCCTAGATCTCAGAATGTAGTGGTAGATTTACTAGCTAATGTTGCTTCTAAGCTCTTGCCATCTGAAGATTACAATCCCGATAGATTTTCAGTAGAGTTAATTTTTAGACCATCAATTCCTGACAATGTCACTAACTGGAGAGTGTTCAATCATAATGATGAAATTTTAAATTTCTTAACTTCTAATAAGTCCTATAATGATCAAATTATTGATGAAAGTGAGCATGATCTTCAAATGAGGGAAAATCTTGAAGAAAACTCAATACCCAAACCAGTAGTCAAACTTGAATACCTTTATGACATCAAAGATAGGTTTAAACAGGTTACTAATTCAAAGCTCCAAAGTTCTACTTTGAGATTTGAATTAATAAACCTTGGTACTGAGGAGAATCCACAAAACATCAATTTGGGATTAGGATTTACTTCAGAAGAAAGAATTGCATTTATCAGATTATTACACAAATATAAAAATGTCTTCACTTGGAAATATGATGATTTGAAAATGTATGATACATTTATCATACAACGTACAATTCCAATGATATCTGAAGAAAAACCAGTACAACAAAAATTAAGGAAGATTCATCCTAACTTAGAGATTCAAATAAAAGTTGAATTAAATAAACTCTTGAAAGCTAAGATAATTTTTCCTATTAGACATTCAAATTGGGTATCCAACATGGTGCCAGTAAGGAAGAAAAATGGTGACATTAGAATTTGTATTGATTTCAGAAATATTAATAAAGAAAGTCAAAAGGATAACTTCCATTTACCTACCATGGAGCAAAATCTCCACTCAGTAGTTGGTTCTGAATTAATGTCCTTCATAGATGGTTTTTCAAGGTATAACCAAATTTTGGTCCACCCTGATGACAGACTTAAGACTACCTTCAGAACCAAATGGGGAACTTATGCCTATAAAAAAATGCCTTTCGGATTAATCAATGCTAGAGCTACATTTCAAAGAGTAATGGACATCACATTCAAAGGCCTAATCAATAAATCAATAGTTGTCTTTTTGGATGACATTATTGTTTTCTCTAAGAAAAGATCAAATCACTTGCATGATTTGAAACAAATCTTTGAGCGCTGCAAAAGGTATGGCATTTCACTCTATCCTAAGAAGTCATTTTTTGCTCTTGACCAAGGTAAACTCTTGGGCTTCATTGTTTCAAAGGATGGTATTTATATTGATCTAGATAGAATCAAAGAGATTTTTGATATTCCATTTCCACATAATAAAAAAAATGCAATCATTTTTAGGCCAGATTAATTTTGTAAAAATATTTGTCCCATATTTTTTGCAGATTGTTTTACCATTACAAACCATGATCAAGAAAAAATCAGTGTTTAAATGGGGACATATAGAAAAACAAGCTTTTGATTCGATCAAGCAAGCAATCATAAATGATCCTACATTAAACACCCTTGATTTTTCAAATCATTTCATTCTATATACTCTCGTATCTGATTCATCTTATGTAGCAGTGCTGACACAAATCAATGATCAAAACTTGGAAGCACCAATTTCATTTTATAGTTCAAACCGTCAAGGTGATGAACTCAATTACTCTGAAGTTGAAAAACAAGCCTTTGCTGTATATATGGCTATTAAACACTTCAGGCCCTTTCTCTTAAAGGCTCATACAAAAGTTATAGTCCCTTTTTCAGCAGTAAGACAGTTACTAGTTCAAAGGGAATTGGGAGAAAAAAGGGCAAATTGGGTCACAACATTACAAGAATATGATTTGGACATAAAACCAGCAAAGATTGTCAAAGGCCAAGGTTTTTGCAAGTTGTTAGCAGGAGCTTCTCATATTCAGGAACATGAAGGTACAAACGGTATTGAAGAAATCAATGAGATAAGTACCATTAATCTTGAATCCCAATATGCAGATTTGATATTCTATTTAAAAAATGGGTACACTCCTAATCTTTCCTATAAAAATAAACATGCCATAAGACTAAAGGCAAAGAATTTCATGACTGTTGATGATGTGTTGTTTAGACGGAATTATGATTCAATTTTGTTAAGATGCTTAGAAAAACCTGAAGCGCAAAAGGTCTTGCAGGAACTACATGATGGTCCGGAAGGAGGACATTTTGGAGATGATACAATAGCCCACAAAATCATTCATGCTGGGTATTATTGGCCCACATTATTTAAAGATACTCATGAATATGTAAGGAAATGCCAAACATGTCAAACTACCAGTGGAAGACAAAAGAAGTCAGCTTTTCCTTTGCATCCAGTCAACATTGAACAACCCTTTGAACAATGGGGATTGGACATCATTGGAGAAATTATTCCACATTCACCTAAGCAACATAGGTGTATCCTTACAGCTACTGATTACTTTACTAAGTGGGTGGAAGCAATTCCTTTGAAGACAGCAAACTCTGAGGCAATCATTGAATTCATAGATCAGTTCATTATTACCAGGTTTGGTATCCCAAATGCTCTTATTTTTTATAATGCATCTTACTTATTTAGTAATTCTATACTTGAATTTTCTATCAAAAGAGGATTCAAATTGAAATATTCTGCAAACTACTACCCTCAAGGTAATGGTTTAGCAGAATCTACCAATAAAAATCTTATCAGGATCATTAAGAGAACTATTGAATAGAATCATGAAAACCGGCATAAGTCTTTGATATTTTCACTATGGGTAGACCGTATAACACAAAAGGCCTCAATAGGAACTTCTCCATTTAATCTAGTGTATGGAAAGGAGGCTATCATACCATCAAATTTAGTACTTCCATCACTAGCCTTAGTGCAGTTTATTGAAGAAAGTCCCTCATCTTCTATTCAATTAAGACATGATCAGATCCTGAAACTAGAGGAAGAAAGGGAGAAAGACCAAATTACACATGCAAAGCATCAAAAAATTATCAAATCTTGTTTTGATACAACTTCAACAGGCTCAAAACATTTACAAGTTGGTGATCTAGTTTTGAAGTGGGACAAAGTCCATGAGGATAAAGGAAAGCACACTAAGTTTCAAAAAATGTGGCTTGGACCATTCCAAATCAGTGAGAAGATAGGCCCATCTACATTCATATTACAAGATCTATCAAGAAAGAGAGATTTTCTTCCTGTCAATGGCCTTATTTTGAAAAAAATCTTCAATTGAGGAGGTAACCCCTTCTCATTTTGTAAATATTCAATTTCTAGTTATATTTGTGTAGTTATTTTTGTCTTAAGAAATAAAGTTGTAAATAGCCTTCAATTGGTCTTTACTATATTGGAAAAGTCACTCAAAAGAAAATAGTCTTAATATTTACTTTTGATAGATGAAAGCCTTCAAGGAAAAGGAAAATTCTAGGAAATTAGGTGTAATTGAATTCTGAAAACTCTTTTCATTTTTGTAAAATCTTCTCGAAACTTAAAAATATTGTAAATCATTCTAAAAGTTTTAGAAGCCTAAAAATGGTTATCAATACAAAACAAAGACTAATTCAAGCCTAGCATCTTCGACTCTCAAAATTGTCATCCATGTTCTCTTAAGGAGAAAATTATTCACCCATCCATCAAAGTTTATGATTTTTCAAAATGTAATTCTAAAATATATTTGATATAAAAGATAAGAGGTCTTATCATAAGCCTGCTTACCATGTTCATAGGGGACTACTTCAATTGATATTACCAATACTGCATACCAAAACAGGGTAATGGTTTATAATTATAAGACAAGGGGTCTCATCACGAGCCAGCTTGTTCAGTTAAATTACAACCAGTGAATGGCATTGTCAACAGCTGGCCACCAAACC
>APFE030108309.1:147160-167271 GCA_000404065.3 Pinus taeda
TCATCACGAGCCAGCTTGTTCAGTTAAATTACAACCAGTGAATGGCATTGTCAACAGCTGGCCACCAAACCAGGACAATGGCTTTTTAACTTACAAAATAAAGAAATAAGAAAAAAAAAAATGTAATACAAAAAATGTGGAAACATATCTTTTTGGATCCATTCTTTTAAAATTATACTTTGAAATGGATGTAACAATGAATGATTAAATGGTTAAAAGGTAACCCTGGTAAGACTATGGACGTTTGCTGCTAGCAGTGGCTCTACCTATGACAAAGGAGTCATTACACAAGCTAGGTTGGAGAAGTCTTTTGTTTATCATTATCAACCAAGTAAAGTTTACTTAAAACTTAGGATGTATGTAATTTTGAGATGAGAAAGAAATAGCAAATATAGTTTTCATTACATTCAAAATTTATGGTTACCTAGTTATATTAGATTTTCTCTATCTATTAAGGTTTTCAGATTAAGAAGTTAAAGTATTATATTATTTTCTCAGAGATAACTATTTCTTCCAGTGAATCGCCAATTATTGTGCTGTACAACAGCCCCCCATTTCATAAAAATCTTTACACAAGATCTTAATATGAAATGGGTCCATCTAAAAATAAACTTACTTAGATGTGTGAATAAAATGGTATTTACCTCATCACAAGAAAATCCTTACTAAAAGGCCCTATGTAAATGAATCATTTTATAAATACTTTTAAATAAAAAACAAAGTGTTCCTTTAAAAATATTATAAAACTATTTTATATTGCAATAAAGCGATCAGAGATCGCATATCGCAATATCAAAAGAAACGAACACAAAAATGAAACCTCACCCAATTCTCCGATCCGAAAAGGTAATCGCAATCAGTAATCAGGGAAAAAAATGCCAAATGGACAATAAAGAAAAACCCCTCAACTCCTCCGATGCGATAAAGAAAATCATAATCAGCAGATCGACCATGTCAATGATAAAAGGACATATGAAAAGGCATAATCAACTCCCGATACGATAAAGCTAACCGCAATCAACAATCGGAAGAGTCACATGACAAAGCGATAAAGCTCAAGCCAAATACTGAGTGCGATCTATTAATTGGGTACGCATCTCGAAAGGGAATTATACATTAAAACAATTTGCATGCATTATATTGTATCACCTTTCGGTAATCGGAGATATTTACAGCGAGTCCTTAAGCCCTTCCTGTTGACACTCCCAATCATCGATTTGTGATTTATCACTCATTGCTAATCAATGAAATCTAAAGCACGCTTGAAACAATCATTCGGCATGTGAGCGACGTGATGGGCATTTATGATGTTATTTACCACAATTGATAGTTTAAACGGCTATTCAATACTGCAGTTAAGGATAGATCTTTCAAAAGATTTTATCCGTGGCAATCCTTAACTATATTTTATTTATCATATGCCAATTGACATAATTCTATTCATTATCATATTTTCTTACAGCAGCACTTTCTCTGTATCACGGTTTGCAAATGTTTGTGCAGAATTCTTCCAAAACTAGAAATACAAAGAAAATGGGGAAGAAATCAAAGAAGTCCACAATAGCATCTCCTCCAATCAAGATCCTGGACCAAGCAAGAAAGGATTAATCTCAGATACGACATGCCTTGGGTTGGGAAACACTAGCTGGGAGAGAATTTACAATCTGATAGAAGCAGAGGAGTTTGAGGAATTATCAGAGGAAGCCACAACTGATTCAACCAACAAATCAGAAGGAACTCTTAAAGAATTGGCTTGTTCTTATCTTCACAGGATAGAAGCGCAAGCTAAAATCCTGCCATATATTGACGTAGTAAGATGGGTGGTGGAGAAAATTCAAGTTTCGGACAGAACATTTTGCACAGCTGATGGGAGGATATTCGGCTCATTCGAGACTGAGGATCTCATGAAGATGTACCACTTACCTACACCTGAGAAGCGATACAAAAAGGTGTTCCTTGAAGCATTTACGAAGGAAAATGACTCAGAGTCAACCCCAATAACACAATGGAGGCATTTCCCGGAAAAGCACAAGCATGAGTCATCGGGTAAGTACTTTGTTGACTCATTCGCTTCCCCTTATTGCTATGTTGGGGCTATGATGTGTAGGATGTGGGGAATACATGATTCTGCCAAATTCACCATAGAAATGGTTCCCCTAATGGAAGCTGCAATCAATGGTTATGTGATGGATTGGGCAAATATTTTGTCTGATAAACTAGCTACAACAATTTTAGAGTACAGAACAAATGCACATAAAACTTCTCGGATTATTCCCCCTTTATATTATAGTGCGTATTATGGATACTCTTTTCTTTAATTTTGAATATCCAATACTCGGATGGAGATGGACTCCCCAAGACCCAAATCCAATCCATATTTACCACCAACAATTATGGAAGGCGCATTACAAAAGTCATCTGTATAAAATTTACAATGGTTTCATTCTCCCCTGTATATTATTCTATTTTTAATAAACCTGCCCCCAGGATATCACCAGAGGCAGAAATTGACTTCACAACAATAGGTGGTTGGTTCAGGGAGGAGAAATTTACTTATATAAGGATTTTTGGTAGCCTTACTAAACCCCATTTTCTCCCCCTGTATGTGCTTGATAAATTGTTACCTCAGGAATTGGCTTATCAAATAACAGTGGAAGGGACATCCAGAACCCTTAAGGATTCGAAGAAACACATGTGGTCAATCTTCCCTTTACGATGCGGCATTTTCACTCTACATGACTACAAGCATGCAGAGAAGGAGACAGAAAAGATGCTAATGTTGAATCTTGCCACAATTCCTAACAGGCCATATGATCCAAAACAAGTTGCTTATAATGTCACATCTCAAGCCAAACTTGCTAAGTTTTATCATAAAGCGGATGACTTCGATGATCTATTTTCCTCAGCTAAATCATTATTTCAAGTTAAAACATTGGCCAGGATGAGGTATCAAGATGAAGGGTTAGACACGTTTAATAGGCTTAGAGACCAGAAGTTGCAAACTCTGCCTTTAGACCTATTAGCCACAACCCCAACAGTCCAGTCAAGCGAATCTGAACAACAAGTTGTTGATAAAGCTCCTGCAGTGTAAAAAGTTCCTGAGAAAGAAAAAACACCAGAGCAGGAGTAAGAACAAGGAAAGGGAAGTGAACTTATTCATTCAGACATTCATATTGATCCCAAACTACTCAAAGAATGGCAACAATTTGACTCAATCACCAGCAATACTAAAAGCTTGCAGGGATTTAGCACACCTGAAGTAACAACTAGTTAGAAGACAGGAACTAATACAGTTTCAACTGAAGGAACTAGCGACCTACCCATGACTCAAAAGAATGTCGAAATGATTCCAGACAACCCTTCTGATGAGATTGTTCTGCATGTAGAAGAAATACCACCCTTAGATGTCTTCTACAACCCTAAGCATAGGGATGTAATATAAAGAGACAAAGGAAAAAGAGAAAATTTGATCAATCTTCTCTTTTACCTACACAGATGGAGATAACTAATGTGGTATGGAGAGAGGAAGTCAACCCTTCCGAAGATCTTACTAAACTCTTTCAGTGTGCCAGGGCATATATAGCAGCTAGTATGGACAAGGCATTGGAAGTTAGCAATTTGCTTAAAGGGAAGGATCAAGTGATCACCTCACTAGAGACATAAAAACATGAAAAACAACAGAGGATAGAAGAGTTAGAGCAGCAGTTAGCAGCACAAAAGCAGTCAAATGACCAATTAAACGAGCAATTGCTCAAAGAGAAATAGAGAATAGATCAACATGCAGTTCAGAAGCAAAAAGAACTATCTCAAGCATTGAACAAGCTGAAGACAGTGAATGAACAGTTGAGAAAATCAAAAGATGAACAAATTGCTCAATTGTCACTGCAAATAGAAAGTTTCAAAGAATTTCCTCAAGTTGAGGAATTCAAATGAGAGGCTCTCCAAATTACTGAAGCACTATCTACTCAATTGAGCTTGCTATGTAATAATATTTCTCTTGTTCCTCCCTTCTATGAAATTTCCCCGTTTATGATTAATAAGTTAGTTGACACAAGACAAAAATTGGAATAGGCAGATGAAACACTAACAAAGTTTCTCTCTTGGCAAGAAACAAAGGTAGGACAAGCTGCAAATCTGCCCCAAATTTTGGAATCACACAAGGAAATCCAGTTTCTTGAGTGGCAATCTCAACTGATGAAAGCAAAAAGGGCAACATCGAGATGTAGATCAACGACTGGTAATCTAGTGGAATTGATTAATAATACTCTTTATTTGTCAAATTTAATTTCAGAATGTACTCCAGGGAAACTACCATCAGTCAAAGCATTGGAGCAGATATGGAAACAAGAGATGGAAAAGAGGGAGAGGCTGATTGCGAGCATTCAAACTTTAATGTGGGAAACCTTTTGGTTCTTCCTCGTTAAACCATATAGTCAAAGGACATCAATGAAATGCCTTACCGATGCAATTGGCTACGTGATTCTTGACATTACTGATGCCACATATAATGCCCAACTGCATTCGTGTATGATTCATCTTCCAGAACTGCAATCGATGCTCGCCATATGCCAGCTCAGGCCAAAAGATAGTCAGCCAAAACAATGAACCATCCTTACCGACTACAAGCATGTTTATGTCGGGGATATTTTCATATATTTGTGATTTGGTTACACCAGCTCACAACATTTTATTTCATAGTTAGTTTAGATAGTATTTATAGACCCTTTCATGTTTTTAGAAAAGGTCCTAAAATTTTGTATTAAGACTTGGATTGGAAGTTGCACTATTGTGTTTCCGATATATATTTTTTTATGAAACTGGATCTGAATTCTGAGTTTTAATGAAGAGTACTTTTGTCCGATATGCACTACTGCTTCTTATAAAAGTATTTACAAGTTAGAAAGTGGGATCCAAATGCAATTCATGTTGGATTGGATTCAAACACATATGGTACTATTATCTATGTTTTACTTCATTCTTTTATGTGAACTAGCATTCATTCATTTTGCTATTGTTGATGTATGTATAAGCTCTTACAACAATCTTTTTTACTTATCACTATTGAATGTTCAAGTGTTGCTATTTGTCATCTATATATGTGTCAATGATATATAAAGATCAGTGCAATAATGTTTTAATTATTACTTTGTTCAACTATTTGAACAAAGTAATTATCATATGAATGAATATTTTTGTTTAAAAGTAGTCATCTACATGCCTACTTTTCAATAAGAACCATTAAGAATTGCACTAAGACAAAGATTTCCTGGGATAGATTGGTTAATTACATTATTGCATTTTAGAATAAATCTTTCATCATTTTACATTAGACATAAGTAAATTAAACACTTATTCATCCCATTCATAAATCATTGGGAAACTGGTCCCATTATATCCAGTTGGAGCCACCACACCAAATGGAAAAGGAGCTGCCTTTAAGGTCCGGACTGAGTGGTTTTCCCCGATGTTGATGTAGCGATTTTTGAGGCATCAATAGGAGGGAAGAACAATCTTCACTTGCAATGGAGGCAACAAGGCAAGGCCTCAATGTCTTTCACAGGAAAAAGAAACAAAGGGTCTCTATGAATATTGATTCGTAGTCTGGTGAATAGTCTATACAATATCCAACTCAATCTACCACTTCTCATGAACAACATATAGTCCAAATTGTTGGAGGAACTCTAGAGAACAAAGAGGAAGACATCTTCCATGTCTTTAGTCAAATCAAAAGAAATAATGAAGAATTGAAGTTGAATACTTACACCCAGTTCTGGAAGCATTATTCTAGCTCTCAAGCTAGGCTTCTTTTAGTCTTTGACTCAGAGAAGGGGAAGATGCAAATGGCTTTCTTGTAGGCCCAAGTTCCTCAGCCTGCAACTACAGCACAATACCAGAAACACACTTGTTTTGAGTTTAATGTCAAGGATGTGCATCCAATTGATCAATTTGAGATGCATAAACAAACTGGAGAAATGATTGCTTCAACCTTCACAAACACTACTATGAGGTTGTCAAAAGTGCAGGTTACATCGCCCAACATTCAATCACAATTAAAGTTGGAGAAGGTCTTCTCATTAGCAAAGGATGCCAAGATTCAATCCTTGGAAAACCTAGTGCTAAGGATGGGATATGATCCCTCAAACATAAATGTTGCAGAGGAGCTCATTAAGAAAAATAACACTGTGGTTGCAACATTAAAGAAACAACTTAAACTACCAGCACCTAAGGATCCAATGGCCAAAGAAATCGAGGAGATAGAGACTCAAGAGTCAGATATGATGAAGCTCATCATAGAATATAAGTTTCAAATAAAACAAATGGATGAGTAGATGAAGAAATTGGTTAAGACGAAGGAGGAATCTATCAAGAAAATTCAAACTTCAATGGATGTAGTCTCTCTTGTTGCAGTACCTGTCACCAGAGTTTCTACTTCAACCACTACATCAGCAACAGGTACAACAGAAGGAGCTAAACAACTTACTGAAGCTATATAGAACTTGTCTATCTAGATAGGAGAAATAAATAAACTAAAGGATGAACTCAAAGAATTATGGCTTATGAAGTCTATATCAGACAATTCACATACAAATGAAACAAACAGACTCAAAAGCCAAGTGGAAATCTTGCAGAAAGAACTCATAGATTCCTTCATGGGAAACAAGTTGGGTTTAGCAAAGGAAATTCTATGGGAAGAAATCACAGAAGCAATCAAGGAGATTTGGCCTTCCATTAAGATAATATTCAATCAGAAAGATCTCTTCGAAAAATCTTAGGAAGCAGTGGAAACCATAACTAAGCAGCTGGAGGATATGCTAGAGACTGCCTCTGATATAATCAAATTTCTAAATTCCAAGGATGACTATGAGCTTGAGGAATTAAGAATAAACGACAAAACTACAGTGATATTATAGGTAATGAATATTATCACTAAGAAAAATCTCACCCTTTAGCTATAAGAAAAGTGCAACAATGTTAACAACATAGTTCAGAGATTTGTCAACAAGATTGAACCTTTGGTCAGCAAGGGTTTACCTTCTATGATGGTTATTAATGATTGTAGAATTTTGTAAATTTTTCCTACAAATCAGCTAGCTCTGATACCATGTAGAACTTTTTCTACAAATTAGCTAGCTCTAATACCATGTAGAAATTTCCCACCTGTAGATCAACCTGGTAATGCAATGTACTAAAGCAAAACACTTGATTTACTTCTACAAACAATTTAGCGGAAGCTTAATCAACCATGAGCAAACATCAATAAGAACACATATAACGATCAAAAGGAATCAACACGCACATAACACAGAAGAATTACCTGGGGAAAGCACCTGCCTAAAACCCCATCTTTGTATTATCATACAAGTGGAAATATAGCTGGATTACAAAAAAGCCTTAGCCTCGGAAGCTATCCAGCTCTCAGATACAAATCCCCTTGCTATCATAGATAGTTTAAAGGCCTTCTCACAAACCTTCTCGTCTGCTGCCCTCCAAGCCTCCTATTTCTATGCACAATTTTTCCTGGGTCCTCCAGCTAAACAAGTGTGATTCTCACCTCACACACAACACTGACCTCTGAAATAATATGCACAAACCTAAAGGAAGATAAATCCTCATCATGGATGAGCTTACCTTATAGGAAAAATATTCATCACTGATAGTACACATTCCCTTCTCTGATCTCAACTGGGTCTCTGACAGAACTGACATGCAACAGTTATCCATGAGTGAAGCCTTAGTTATGTAAAATAATAGTTGTCACATGCATGCAAGCATTAACAAACTATATTTTATATTTTAACAAGTTGTTAAAATAATCTAATTGGACTTGACTAGTTAGAACTAAGTCAACTGATTCTCTCATTATAGAAATCATATTTATTCCCTCAATCAGTGGAGGAAGTTAAGGATAAATTCCTCAATTAGTGGGACAACTCATGTGCATGCTCACAAAGACTTCAAATTTGAATTTCCTTAACTAATTAATTCAACTAAATTAATTAATTAATATTTCCAATTGTTGTTAAGACCAAAATTATTTTTACTTCCTATAGATAGACTAGGGATGACTATAAATAGAAAGGGACCTAGAAATGCTATTTTTAGAACTTTCTATTTTTAGAAATTTCACCTCTCACCCAATGTGGCTAATAACCTCACTGGCCAAACTACTAGTTTTAGACATGCTATTTTTAGCAGGTCTATTTTTAGCACATTCTAAATTTAACATTTCTTGTTGCACATTTTTCAACAATGATAAATTAATGCCAATTGACGATTATGTCAAGAATTTAAGAGAGGTGGGCACCCATGCAGCTTCAGTTTCCAATATCAAAGGATCAACAACACCAGCACTCATAGTAAAAACACTCAGGGATTGTTTCTTCATCCTGGATGAAATCAAGCATATATTTTTGGTAAAACCCACTTTACTAAATACACCGAGATGGATAAAATCTACAGGAGGGTAACAAAGATTTCTATCCTAGATAAGAAATGATGGGAAAAATTAACAAAATTACTTGATTAAGGATAATTGAACAACATTTAGTTTTTGAGGGAACAATCAGCCAGCTTCAACCATTTTTCAACTTTTTCAGTAATAGTCATCAAACAATGCAACACCAAAATAGTGTCAGATCATTAGGCTGTTTTATTTTTGATTGTTAATAATCTATATTTGTAAAATAAGTTCAGGATATTTTTCATCCTATTGTTGTATAAATAACTCCCTTCACGAGTTACTAAGGGTTGCACCCTTGAAGAATTATTTCTAGACATATGATGTAATTAATCTTTCTAGATCATTAATACGAAGCAAAGGAATATGAGTTCTATTTTACATAGTTTGTCTTTCCTGTAAGTTTTTTCAGTGCCATTCATTATGTTTTTTCTTCATATACTTTTGTCTTGCAGAGATAACTAGGTAGGAATAATTGTATTTCAATCTATTCCTATAAGCTTCTAAAGTGATAATCTATAAAGAGAATGAATTAATGGACCGTTTGTTTCTCAAAATTAATATATCATCTACATCTTTTGTAAGCTCATGTGTATTTTCTCAAACCTTTAAACATAGTTTAAAGGTTTTCATACTTATTATTATTTAAATTTTCAATATGAAAACTATCATAATCATATTATTTTTTTGTTTCTGCTCATCATCACAAAAGTTATTTCACTGTGTAAATATTTATAGCAGCCCTGTACTGAGATATTGATATTATTCAAGAGGTTAAGCATATAAGTTCTATATATGTTTCATCCATTGGTCTCCCAAATTAAAACAAAACCCCTAAAACAATTATCTTAGATGCTCTAGCATAATAGCTTACCATTATTATCTCAGAGATACAACATCACCATCGCATCAACCCACACTGGTTGAGAAACTACTTCCTTAAATGAAGAAGGCTCTAACTCAATGATTTTTGTCATGAAAGCCATATATATAGTGTACTTGTCTGGTGACATCCTTTCCCTGCACTGAGATGTAGGTGCTCCCACATTCTCCCGTGTATCCTATACCAATATGCTAGCTTCTCTAGTTCTCTTCCTCCCCTCTCTAAAAATATTTTGTTTTAGTGGGTGCCTCCACTCGGCCTCTTTTCTTCTCCTCTGCTTGTGGCTACTCCAAAACATCCTGAAGCTCTACATGAGGCTCCTCCTTTGGAGATAGAAGCTCCTCCTCTGGTAGGATACCAAGCTCTCATTATAGAGAGCATCTCATAGACTTCTCCTCATCAAATTTTACATCTCTCCTCACTATTGACACCCTGAGTGAGGGAAAAAAAAGCTTATAGTTATGTGGTGTCTCTGTGTATCCTACAAAGACTCCCATCTAAGGTCTAGTCTCAAGTTTCTTCTTGCTAGCCTTGGAGACATGATAATACATGGTAGCAACAAAAATTATGAAATGAGATACATCTAGATTCCTCCCAAAGAAAGCTTCTTTGGGTGTGATCATGCCAAGTATTCTATGAGCACTCCAGTTCTACAGATAAATTATGGTGTTCCATTCTTCTTCATACCATTGTAATGGCAACCCCTAATCATGCGACATGGCTCTTATTTCTCCCACTATGTTTATGTTCTTTCTTTCATCCACCCCATTTTATGTGGGTTATGAGGTGCTATCAGTTCTCTTCCAACACCCTCTTTGGCACAAAAGTCCTTGAAGGTGCTAGAAAAAATCTCCTCCATTATCACTTCTTAGAGCTTTCCATTTCTTTCTAGTCTCCTTTTCAGCCAATAATTTGAATTAAACAAATTTGAGAAAACTTCATCCTTCTTCCACATGAAGAAGATCCATTTTTTTCTAGAAAATTCATCAAAAAAATCACATAATACCTTTGTTTTTCTATAGAGGATGTAGAAAATGATCCACATACATTAGAATGGACTCACTCCAAGATTTCTCCAACTCTACTATTTCATCCCTGGAAGGTTGGTTTGAAATATTTCCCAATTTTTATCCCTTACAGACATCATGCTAGTCAATGGTGCATTTTGGGAGATTGATATAATCTAAAACATGAGTTTTAAGGCCCCATGGTGCAAGTTTCCCATGCGCATGTGTGAGAGGTCTCCAACATCTTGACTCTGCACTTGCCTTGCCTTGCTACTCGGTGTAGCACAAGATTCCACCTCAATTTTGTGGATATTCTTCACTTTAACTCGAATTTGTTTCGCCTACGTGGTAGCTACATGTCTTAGAAAGGATTTCCCTTTACTGAAAACAAAATTATAGCCACGATCATCCAATACAGCTACAAATATAAGATTCTACTTCAGCCCATGTACATACATGACATATTTCAGATGAATATGGGAGCTTGACTCCCTGTTAAAGGTTAAGGTGCCAATTCCTTTAGTACTATACCACCCATCATCCCCAAGTTTTATGTGCATCTAGAGATCCTCCTCCTCTAGGTTACTAAATAATTATTTGCATCCCATCATATGGAACGAGGCACTCGAATCTAGATATGACACACTCCCCATTACAGAGATCACCATGCATGTAATCAGGTTGAATTATAATTCAAATTGTGATGAAATTTCTTCACCTCCTACTCCCCTTGGATTCTTCTTGATAGACTTCTTGTGTGGACACTTTGTTGCATAGTGTCCATATTCGTGGCAGTGATTTTTTTTATCTTTCTTAAGTCCTTCTTCTTGTCATTATTATGGCTATTCTCTAGTTTTCTTTGGGCCTTCTTGCTATTGCGTTTCTTTCCATATCCAGCCAAGTAAAAGTTATCTTCCTCCTCATATTTGGATGTTACTCCATCTCTAGTGTTCCACTGAATTTCTTTCTACACCAGATTGGACCAGAGTCTTTCCTAATTTGGAAATTTGTTGCTTCCATTTACAAAGTCCTGATAGGTGTGCCAGGAATTTGGAATTCCAAGGAGAGCTAGGCTCACTAGTTCTGAAGAGGAAATATTTTCTCCAACTCCTCTAAGCTCATCTCAACATTGTGTGAACTTGGATAGGTAATGCGGAATGGTTTCTCCTTTCTGCATGTAGATGTTTCTGAGCTTGTCCCTCAATGACAACTTCCTAGAATCACTACCATTTTTGAATAGCTTAGTGAGGGTCTTCCAAATAAAAAATGGAATCTCTTTTCCATGTAAATTCAAGACTATGTGGTCTCTCACACCCACCAAGATTCTCCTCTTGGCTTTTGCAGTATCCTTCTTCCACTGGGCTAACTGTTGTGCATCTAATATTATTGGCTTTGGAATGTCAGTTTTGGTGTACTCCAGCACACCATTATCATGCAACATTACTTCCATCCTTTCCTTCCAAGATATGAAATTTGAGGTTCCCTAAAGGAAATACTCCAATCTCAATATTTTGAAAGACATTTACCCACACAGAAGAAAAATGCTTCACTGAATCGAAATATTTGAAGAAGAATATCTATTAACTGGTTTATAGTGTGATTTCTTCTATGATACCATGTATAAATTCATAGAAATTTGATATTGCTGATGTATTCGAACTAAAAACAAGAGATTACAAATTTCCTATATCGTTCTGTGAAATGGAAATCAACATTTAGAAACACATGCAATGATATGAAACCATTAAAGCACCACAAGAACATAATGATTTACAAGGAACCCAACCGGGAAAAACTCCTCCACTGCTTTTCATTAATCAAATGAGAATGAGAAAGTATTATAATGTCTTGCTTCAATATTGAAGCACAACCTACACTGTAAACCTATTATGTTGGTTATTGTCCTGCTCTAGCCAACACTTAGCCAATTCAAGGCCCTAGATAGCTCCTATTTCCTTTTTTAATACTAGAGGAAATTAGCTCCTAAAAAGTACGAATCTTCTCCTATTTTCTTGTGCAATTCCCAAGGAATGATTCACCTACTCAAAAGACAAGCCTGTACACTCAACTAGTATACAACTGATGATTACAATGTGCCTTTTCCTCCACTATGGCTAGGCAATTCGAATTCCAGGCATGTACGGTCTATTTTAGTTGATTGAATAGTTTAACTGAGAGATCATTAAGTTAACAACAGTTCTACTACTCAACTAATCTTAAATTGACTCAACTAAGTACTTGAGCTTAGTTAACTAATTCAAACTGAAAATAATTGAACTAGATTGCTAAATTTTAGCAATCACTACATGCACAACTCTACTTCTAGCATATAACTCAAATTTACTAAATAAACTTGTAGACACAAGCCATGTCACACAAGTTAACTATAATCCAAGTCATCCTATTGGCGTGGAAAATAGAATTACTAAATTTGACTAAGATGCAAGTCAAATTTACCCTTTCTTTCTATATTGTCTAACAACCTATGGTGATCTCACACTATTGTGAGGGGATTGGGTTAGGTTAACCCTCCTCAGTGAGTTAAGCATCTGCCGCATTGAGACTTTGAATCAAAAAATGATAAATTTGACATGCCCCTCAATGAGCACCACCTCCTCCTCCAAACGTTTCTCCCGCATGGTAATCATGTGAAAGTTTCTCTTCGTAGAGGCCTTAAGTGACACCCCCATCGAGGAATATTAACCTGCATCAACATATATAACTAGTACTAATATTAAATATTAAATATTAAATATAATTAAAGATGAATGACTACTATAAATGATAAATTTACGATTACAAATGATGACTAAATTTTGCACATATACGACTATTAGTAGCTAATTTATAGCATCTTATAACACTGGCAACATTTTAATCATATTTCTTTGGTCATTAATTGGTTTTCTCAGGTGATCATGTAGTCGTATATTTTTTTGTATTTGGTCATTAATTGTGGAAAATAATGACTAAATTTATGACTAAATATACTACTAGAAGATAAAATTTAGACAAACAATCAATGCTTAAGCTAAATGAGACTAAAATTTGGTCGTGTTATAAGACACTGGAAATTAGCCACTATTGGTCACCAACTTAAAAATGTTGATTTATATGAAAATTTTAGTCGTTTTTTAGTAACTAATTAGCCATTTTGTACTAGCGAAAATAGAAAAACACATCCAAAGATTACCCCAAAATAAAAAATAAAATAAAAAATACAAAGATAGAATAGAGCTAAAAGGAGAAGAACAAGGGTCTCAAAGAAAATGAAATTGATGAAACCAAAGCTAGGGGAGAAAAGGCATGAGAGCTAGTATGCTCACAAAGCCTTAGACAACCATGACCCAGGGAATGCAAACTAAAGTTGAATAACATGTTGAGTCAATGAAGCATAAAGTTTTAACTAGAAAGCCTTATTGATTGAATTAATTCCATCAAAGTAATCACCTTAAACTTTCCTTCATTGCAAGCAAAAATCTTATTTGATTAGAACATCCAAATACATAGGAAGTAGTGTTTTTGAATTGGAGCATATTTATTTCCCCCCTCATTCCAATGATTATTACCTATCATGTTTCCCTCTACCCTCATTATGATGAATGCAAGGTTGTCACTACCCGTGCCAACCTCAAGGGAATGGACCATTAAGGCAGTTGTTGAACTAGTTATCCAAATACCATCCACATTGATATCTAGCATTAATTAATTAACTTGTATTAATAGTCAGATCCCTCAAAAGTGTGTGGGTGGTTGCAATCCTGATCCCAATTTACTTTCATATCTTTACACGTCATCATGTAAGATACCCCATTAGAATATCTCAAGTTTTCCTACAAGCTTTTATGAGTTTTGTTGAGTTTGTCACATAGGAATTTTGTCAAGTAGTTTGCATGTACATGGTTATAGATGTATTTATTTTATATTTTATTTGAAATAAGACACACAATACCAAAATACACCAAGAAATCACCTCCAAATCAACAATAAATAGTTGGCATTAATTTTAAAGAAGGTACATACCACTGATAAGTGAACCACAATAGACTTAGAATAAATATAACCAAGTATAGTAGCATACTTATATATATATATATAATATATATATATATATATATATTATATATATATATATATATAAATATATATATATATATATATATATATGAGGTGGTAAGTGACCACACAATGAATATATTTGGGAATTTGGTTATAAATAGTGAATACCTTCAGCTCCTCCACCACATCCTTAGAAAATAAACACATGTCTCTTTGGCAACTTGAATAAGTACAAAAAAGAGGAACTTGATACCCCTCCAAATAGCTACTTAGCCTCTTAATAGGCTCAACCTCCTTCATCATATTTTGACCCTCAAAAGGACTCAATCTCAGCCTTCAATAATTTACAGATGTGCATAGATTTGGTTGGTACTCGGGAAAGAAAATACAGAGGGAAAACTCAACCCCTTCTACAGGTGAAACATGACCTCTTTGTTTAAAATAACTTGGCACACAAAAAGGTGGAACTCAGCCTTAAGATAATGGCATAACTTGGTCTTCTCAACAAGTTGTATTAACCACCATGCAAGAGAATAAAATTGACCCAATACTCAGCCAAAGATTGTGGGGACTCAACCCCCAATGTAGATCAGTAATCAACTTGTAAAGAGAGTAAGGAATACTCAAAATTGAATATAAATCAATTGATAACTCCTTAAAAATTACTCTTGTTCTACCACTGCCTCCTTTTCCATCAATAATGAAGCTCAATGTCATAATTTGAGTGATTCCACTCCAATATTATCTAGGGTGTATATTTTCAATGTAAAAACCAACAACCAGACTAAGAGTTTCCAAAAATCCTAGATTCTTTCTCAAGATCTCTCCAAAATTATTTCTCTCAAGTGAATAAATGCAAAAATGAGGAGATACTCCTCATTTTCCCATTTGTATAGCTCACTTGATTATTTTCCGCTCTTTTACATTTTTGTTTTAATAAAAGTCACATTAGTTGGTTTTCTCACTTTATAATTTAAAAGTGAATCTTCATTATCCTAGGACCCATGTCCCCTTTCCCCCCTTTAGCTTTTATAAAATCTTATTCTATGTGAATTGATTTTCCTTGGTTAATTTTCTTCTCCTAGCATATGAGAACTTATTTAGGCTAGCGAATTATCCCCTTATGTCCCCTATGTGGATGGGGAGATTATAGTCCTTCGTGCCCAATATTGCTTGTCCTTAAGAAACTTCAATATGGGATGTTGAAGTACCTATGCTCCTTCCCAGGTGATGCCTTCAACAGGTAAATCTTTCCATTTGACCAAGTATTCTTTAATGGCCTTGTTTCTTATCTTATGCTCCCTTAACTCGAAAATGTCCTTTGGGACCATAATAAAATCCCCTTCTTCATACAATTGTGGAAACTCAGTAGAAGTGACAATGTGTTTCCCCAAGGCCTTCTTGAGGCATGAAACATGGAAGAAATTATGTACCTTACACCCCTATGGAAGCTCTATTTAATAGGCCACCTCTACTATATGCCTCACAATATTATAGGGTCCACACAATTCGGATTACAATTTCTATACCCCTTCATTTTAAGTGGTGATTGTCGGTGGCCTTGTAGAAGAAGATATACCAGGTCCCTAACCTCAAAGATATGCTATACCTAATGCCTATCTATATACATATTTTTCTTATTCTGAGTCATCTGCAAATTGTCTTTGAGGAATCATGGTATGTCTTGATTCTCTTGAATCCTCAGCAATAGGCACCCTACTGTCTCCAAACAATTGATCTAAAAATTTTGGTGCATCATACCCATATGGGATATGAAGGGTGTCATCCCAATCGACATGTCATAAATGGTGTTATAACAATTCCCTCCCAAGTGTAACCACTTTATACAAGCTTTTTGTTGGCCCAAAGCATAGTTCCTCAAGTAGCCATCCAACCATTTGTTGGTTATCTTGGTCTATAGGTGGTAACTAGTGCTTGACGTTAAATTTGTCCCAACCAATCTGAACAACTCCTACCAAAATCCCCCCACGAACCTATTCTCCTTGTCACTGACAATGGTTGTTAGTAGTCTGTGAAATCAGAATATCGAGCTTTAAGAAATAACTCTTCCACCTGTGATGTTAAATACCGGGAATGTATGGTGAATAAGTGTGAAAAATTCATGAGTCTATCAACCACCATATAAATGCATTCCTTCCCAAGCACCTAAGGTAACCCTGTATTGAAATCCATAGAAATGATTTCCCATTTTTTCTTTGGTATGGGAATAGGTTGAATTAATCATGTCGAATGAGTGTCCTCTTCTTTATTCTATTGGAGTATTTTCACTCCCTCATGAATCTCAATACATGTGTCTTAAGGCCCTTCCATGTGAATATTTCTTTGATCTTTTTGTAAGTTTTCAAGTACTTAAGATTCCCAGCTAGTGGGGAGTTGTGTATTATCCGCATGGCCTTTTCCTTAAGTTAAGACTCAAGTACTAGGTAGATATTGTCTTTGTAGTAAATAATTTCATATATGACATATTACCTTTCATCTTGAATCAACCCATCAAGGATCTCACAAGTAAATTTGTTCTTGGCGTACTCAACTAGTAGAAGAGGTTTCCAACTAGCTAAAATATCCATGAGGGAGAGAGAGTGGACTGCATTCTGGAAAGGGCATATGCTACCACATTTTCTTTCCCTTAACATACTCAATATTGAAATCATAATTATGAAGCTTACTAATCCAGTTTGTTGATGCTCACTCAACTCTTTTTCTCCATCAGGAACCTTAAGTTATTGTGATTTGTTTTCACCTTAAATCTATCCCCCCCCCAAGTGTTATCTAAATTTGGCCAATGCATGCTCGATGGACAACATCTCCTTCTCATATATCAAATAACTTCTCTCATATTCACGAAGTTTGTGACTCTCAAAATAAATGGGGTGGTCATTCCACATCAACACAACTCCTATTCATGTCCTTGATGTATCATACTTAAGTATGAATGGTTGAGTGAAGTCTAGTAATGCTAGTATAGGACATGAATTCATCACCTCTTTCATATTCTCGAAGGTTTCTTGTGCCTCCTCGGTCCAACAAAAATCTCCCTTCTTAGTGAGGTCTATAACAGGTGGTGTCAATTGTGAGTACCCCTTAACAAACTTCTTGTAATAAGTTAAGATACCTAGGAAGCTTTCTAGTTCTGTCACATTCTTTAGGTTAGGCCACTCAATGACTATCCCCATTTTCTTCTGGTGTACCTCGACCCTATTCTCCCTAATTATGTGCTCCAAATAAAAAAACTTTGTCATAGTAAACTCACACTTAACCTCTTTTGCAAGTAGTTTTTTTTCCTTCCAAAATTCCCAACACCTCATCTAAATGCCTAAGATGATCCTCCCAAGTCTTGTTGTAAATGAGTTTGACATCAAGGAAAACAACAAATACTTCTTCAATTATTTATTGAACACATGGTTCATGTAGGATGGAAATGTAGGAGGGGCATTGGTTAGCCCAAATGGCATAACCAAAAACTCATAGTGCCCATAATGGCACCAGAAAGAAATCATTAGGACATCATATTCCCAATCTTTGATTTGATGGTAACCAGAGCAAAGATCTTTCTTCAAGAAGTATTTGGCTCCCTTTAATTCATTCATCAACTCATTTATCTTCATAATTGGATACCAGTTCTTGAGTGTCTTCTTATTAAGTGCATGGTAATCTATACACATCCTCAAGGTGCCACCTTTATTCTTGCCCAACACCACCTAATAAGAAAAGGGACTAGAACTAGAAAGAATGTGGCCCAACAACAACAACACTTTGATGGTTCTTTTGATCTCATCCTTATACACCTTGGGATGACAGTAAAGGTTGGCATGATGGCCTGAACCACCTCCTCTAACTCTATGACATGCTCAAATCTTCTATCTAGTGGTATACATGGAGGAATATCACCAAATACCTTTTGATGTTTCTGGAGTGATGCCTAGATATGCTTTGGATACTATCGAGGTTAATCTAGTGCCTTTTTTTCATAAATATAACACTCAATTTCCCACTCTATGTCTTCATGCCACAACACTGCCTCCGTGTTGCGAGACGAAACTACCTTGGGAAGATATTGATGGATGGCTCACAAAACTACCTTTTTTCCATCATGGTCTTTGAACTCTATCTCCATCAAACTCCTCTAATATGTAGTGTACCTCCCAATGGAATATAACCACTAAGATCCCAGTATCACATTGCTATCAGTACGTCCACCATAAAAAAAATCATTTGTAAATGTGTAATTTCCCATGGTTATTTTCAGATTGGGAATCCACCTAGTGCACTCCATCTGATGAACAACGAGTATGACCATTACTAATCCCTCAAAATCCTCTCTCTTAATCTCCCTCTGATCCACCATAACTACGTTTAGAATGTTTGGATGCCCTAATATCAATCAACATTATCACCTTATGTCCCAAGAACACTTGACTCTAAATATGTGGTATCTAGGAAGTCCTGACATGGATGCAATAACAAGGCCTCTATCCCTACCTTGTGATGTCTCCTCACCTACTACCTAGTGTATTTTTTCCTATAACGACTCCTCATCACTACCATTATTTGAATAAACCTCAATGTAATAGGGTTTGTCTGCCTTGTCCTTCCCTACACATATGTGCCCTTGTACCCAAGGCTCCTAATAGCTAAAACACAAATTTTTCTTCCTTAGTTCTTTTTGGGTCTCCTCATCCATTTTTGGTTTCCCAGTCCATCCTTTTAAAAGGATTTAACTTCTTTGTTCTTCTGGGGGAAGGATGGTTTAGGAGGACATACGCTTTTAGGAACAACATCCTACATGTCTGTAGCTCTACTTATTGCATCATGTAGATTGGCAGGCTTATAATCCTTAACCCTACCATGCAAAGGCTTAGATATTCCCTCAAAAAAAAAAATCACCAACCATTCATTGAATATATCAGTGAACATCATTGCCAGCCTCTGAAATTCTGATATATATATATATATATATATATTTTATATATATATATATATATATATATATATATATATAATATATTATATATATATATATATGCCTCTGGATTGTCATTCTGCTTGAGTTGCGCCAACTCTCTAAAATGAATCTTTGGGTGCTTCTTGTCAAAGGATTCAATGTGTTTCTATATAAACTCCTCATATGTGGTTATGCTAGCGTGACCCAAAGTCACTAACCCATGGTAGCACCATTTATGGGCCTCACCATCCAAATGTAGGGTAGCCAACTTAATGGCTTTGTCTCTATCATATAATTGAGCTAGAAATATGTGTCCAACTTCTGAACACATGATTTAGCTGAACATTTTGAGGATCCATCAAAACATGAGAGAGTCACTTTCCCCATTATTTTTTGTAGCTCTTAGTTCTACAGCATATCCCTCTCAACTCCATTAGGCTTGATTCTCATATTTTTTCATAAGTTTGTGAAAGTCATGGCAACTTGAAAGTCTCATCCTTGCTTCCTATATTCCTCCAAATATACCCCAAAAGGCTCATCCTGATCAACCTACTCAACTTGGTTGGTATTTTTCTCATTTAAAAATTGTGGCATAACAGGTCTAAATGACTTGTTGTATATGTGAGGGTGGCTTTGCATGTGTTATGAAACCAGCTCAAGAAAAGATAGATCAATGCCTTAGAATTCAGCCTCTTCGAGGGGGCAACCTCCTTTACATTACATAAATGAACAATTCTTGGA
>APFE030108309.1:170630-206350 GCA_000404065.3 Pinus taeda
TTTTTTCTCGGCAATACTAACTATTTTATATTAAAATGTACAGTGGAATTTTACAGCCATAGACGCTTGCAGCCCAGGGCCAACTGTGGCTCCATGGGCAGCATAGATCGACACTTACAAAAGCCTCGCATGGCGACATTAACAAAAGACCTCGACATTGTCTGAAGACTGACACTGAGAGACTCTAGAAAATCTTTTTGATAGCCCACGCAGGGGCATTTCCTGAGCAGTCTTGTGGAGTATAGCTGCTAAAAAGACTGTTGACAAAACCCAGTACATACAAAAAACATGACAACCCTGGACTCGGGTTCGAAACTAACTGCTTCCCATCTTTTGGGGTACCTCTGACCATGAGCACAATGTGACAGACATAGGAATACAGAAAAGACACAAAACAAAGACTATCAATTAACCAAAACCCGACCTGAGAGAATGCGTCGTGAGTGAGGATGTCACCGGAACACCGTCGCCTACTGAAGCTACTCTTCAAGTATCTCCTCCTCAATTGGGCATCCCCAGAGATCTTCTGGACTATCCCTCGGTGCATCGTTGGCCTTTTTCTGCGAGGAAGGTGATTCGGGGTCATGAGAGTGCAGGGGTGGCAAAGAGCACGCTGCTGCTGAAGTGCCTTCCCCCGTGGACGACTGTCCCAATAAACTCTTGCCCTTACCCTTTCCTGAGCGTTCCTCATCAATTGAAGGCCTCTCTGGTATGGGCTTCTCTCTGCCACTCTCCGAGTCTTCCTTCCTGACAGCCGAGGGCGACCCCTCTTCATTCTTTTCTGGAGTATTGGTGAAGAGTACCGAAATGTGCGCGTCGACGCCTGGATTTCCCCCTGAGCGACCCAGCGAGAAAATGACTGAGCCGAAGGCAGGTAGCACAGGTTCCCCAGTCTCACCACTGCCCACCTGCACCGCTTGGCCTGGCTGAATTGGGGTGGCTCCTCTTCTACGGTGGCAATAGCAGCAACAATAGTGGTGATGGGAGTCCCCTGCAGGAGGGCGGGAGGATGCTCCCCTTCCCGAGCTTCGGCGGCAAGGCATCCTCTCCCGCACCATGAAATCCACCAATTCTGCACTCCTTCTCCTAGCAAAACTATACCGGAAAGTTTGTTGCTCCCCAATTGGGCTGAAGCAGAGCCCAAGAGAGCCAGAACACAGGCTGAGAAGAGGTATAAAGAGACAAGCCTCTCTCCAGCGCTCCACCTCCAACTCTCCGCTAGAATTCTCAGATTGCTCAGCTTTGCCTTCACAATAAATCGTCGCCAAATCCAACAAACCCATCCATTTAATCTCATCGTCTTCTGCATTGAGGGGACTGCCATTGAATGCAGAATGCAGGGTCTCCTTCACCTCAAACCGCTCCATTAAGGATGCCTGCATCCTTACCCGCGTTGGAACTTCGTCGGCTCGAGACATTTATGGCTTCTGCGCCATCACGTGGCAGTGCGTGCTTGCCATATGGCTCATCTCTTGCCCGACGTAGGTCACCCGCATCCGGGGGAGTAGTTTCTGCTAGGACCAAGCTTTGACACTCCTGGAGCTTCTGCCTGTTAGAGATGATACTGATATCTCCAGATAGAAGCGTGTGAGCATACTCTGTGCCAATGTTAGCGAGGAGATCCGCTACTTTGTTGCCCTCCCTTTTAGTGTGAGAGAAGGAGATGGCGCTGAAATTGCTAAGCTTCTTGGCTAGAGCGTTTAGCCTGGCTTCAAGTCTCCAGCTGGGCGTTATTTTCCTTGCGTTGGAGCCGTTCTGCAGTCGGGTGGCCATATTGATGAGAATCTGAGAATCTCCTTCGACAATGATGGGTTGAAGATTGAGGTTCCCTGCCTGCAAAAGTCCTTGCCATAGACCTTCCAGTTCGGCTGAATTGTTGGTGTCCCATCCAATATTTCCAAAGAAAATTCGGATGGGTTTACCTTCAGAGTCCCTGATTATACCTCCATATCCTGCCTCTCCTGGATTTCCTTTGGAAGCCCCATCAAAATTTAGCTTGAAGGTGCCTGTGGGAGGGGCTTGCCATTGGCAATCATCCTTGTTATGAGCAATAGTGGTATGATTATTGAGAGAGTCAGAGGGGAGCTGTAGCTGCCAGTTTTCCAGGATGTTGCGTTCATTGTCCGTAGTGGGAAGGTCATCCTTAGTCCACTTTTGAAGTGTCATTGTCTCCTGAATGTTTTGATGAATTTTCCTCCAGATTTCTTCTGAGGTGGAATGCTTGCTTTTAAAAATGCATTGGTTGCGCTTCTTCCAAATGTTCCAGAGGACAATCCCCGGGATGATGCTCCATATATGATTGAGGATCTTGCAGTTGTAGGGTTGCGTTGGCCAAAGTCTTAAGGAGCTGACAATGTCATCCTCACCCCTGCAGCTCTTTTGACATCTGAAACTGGCCCTGTCCCAAAGTTGGCTGGCAAGGGGGCAAACTGCCAGAAGATGTTGAAGAGTTTCCTCATTTTGCGCACAGTTTGGACATAACGAGGGTCCATGGAAGTTCCTCTTTCTGAGTTTGTCCCATGTGAGGATTTTTTTGTGACTAACTAGCCAAAGGAAGTAGGCTATTTTTGGCCACGGTCCAAGCTTCCATATTTTACTCCAAACAGGGTCCGGGGGGGAGGAGAAGCTGCATGACAGAATGTAGGCTTCTGAAGTGGTGTAGGACCCTTTGGGCTGATATCCCCATCTGAGAATGTCCTCTTCATGATCCTGCATGATCCGCCTTTTCTTGAGTTCAGTTTTAAGATCTTCTTGCTGGTGCGTGTCAGCTTGGGGGAGGATTTGGTTACTGCTCCTCCATATCCTAAAATTATGCTCCATCTCTGGGGTCAAGAATTGATGAATTGTTTCGTGCTGCTGGATCAGCCCTGCAGGGATTAGCTCTGTGTGAAGAATATCCTGGAGTTTGGGCTGCTGATTCCAGGCGTCAGTCCAGAATCTTGCTGTGCGTCCATTCCTGATTTCCCAGAAGCTGTGCTTCTGAATAAGTTCGTAGTGTTGTTTTGCCGCATTCCAAATTGCAGATCCGTTTTCTGTAGGGATGAAGCGGATGAGTTCCTCTTGCGGTCAGTTTCCTGCATACTTGGCTGTCCATATTTGCCCCCAGGGTTTCTCTGGGAAGGTGATCCATTGCCACCAAATTTTTGCATTCATGATGGAATTTCTTTTTTCCGGATCTCTTAATCCAATGCCTCCCTTCTCCTTGGGCATGCAAACGTTGGACCATTTTACTAATGCCCATTTCCGATTAGTGGCAGCGCTATTCCAAAGAAAGTTACGCTGTAGGTTTCTTATGCTCTTTAAGACCCATTTGGGCACAGCCAGAATAGAGAATAAATAAAGAGGCATGGCTTGCAAAACCGATTTGATGAGAACTATTCTACTAGCTAAGTTGAGCGATCTAAGGGTCCAGAGGTTGAGACGGCTTTCTAATTTCTCAAGCAGGGATTGCCAGGCAGGATTTTTTAACTTAGAATCTGAGAGGGGGGCTCCCAAGTACTTGGTTGGAAGAGATGCAGCAGTGAAACCCAGGATGTTGGAGACAACAATTTTGATAGAAGGCGGAGTATGGAAGAAGAAGATTTGTGATTTGGACCCGTTGACTTGCATGCCTGAGGCTTCAGAGAAATCATTTAGGAGGGATTTTAGACGACGAGCTTCTTGGGCAGAGGGATAGCCAAAAAGCATCGTGTCATCCACAAACTGATGGTGGGAAGTAGGAGGGGAGTTGTGCACAGAGAGACCTTTGATCTGATGCGTTTGGAGAGCTTGCTTGATGTGTCGCCCAAGTCCTTCGGCCATGAGGACGAAGAGAAAGGGGGATAGGGGGTCCCCCTCCCTGATTCCTCGAGAAGGATTGAAGGACTGGGAGGGGATTCCATTAACCAGAATAGAGAAGTGGGTGGAGGTTATCAGGTTCATGATCCATCGAACCCAAGGCGGGCAGAAACCAAAAGCTTTTAGCATGTCGTGAATGTAGTTCCAGCTTAGCTTATCAAAAGCCTTGGAGAGGTCAAGTTTGAGAAGCATACCTGATTGCTTAGATTGCTGAAGGGAGTGAATGATTTCATGGGAGAGCAGGATGCCATCCATTATGTGCCTTTCTTCAATGTACCATGATTGCTCCAGAGAAATTAGCCCAGGAAGAAGAGGTTTCAGATGATTTGCTATGACTTTTGAGATGACTTTGTAGATGACGTTACAGAGAGCAATAGGCCTGAATTTGTCAGGGGTGATGGAATCCGCTTCTTTGGGAATGAGAGTTAAGAAAGTGGCGTTGAGAGAGGGTAGGAGCCAACGCATTGCCCTTGATTCTTCCACCAACAGCCAAACCTCCTCTCTTAGCATATCCCAAAACGCATGAAAAAAGGTGGTGGTGAATCCATCTGGTCCTGGGGCTTTGCCTTCCTTAAGCTGCTTCATTGCTTCATCTACTTCTTGTGGAAGAATAGGACGCATTAGGAGTTTGTTTTGATCCTCCGTAATGATTTTTGGGATGTTGTTCATAATTTTTCAAATAGCCTGACTTCGGTCCTCTCCTTGATCCTTGTGAATCTGCTTGAAGTGGTTGAGAAGTTCCTCTTCTATCTCCTCATGGGATTCCGCTTTTACCCCTGAATGTTTTTGGATGAAAAGGATGTTGTTGTGCATCCTCCGCTGTATTATGGTTCTGTGGAAAAATTTAGTGTTGCGCTCTCCTTCCTTCAACCATTTGACTCTAGACTTTTGTCTCCAATACATCTCTTCCTGCTTTCTTCTGTTTTCCAATTGGCTGAGGATGGTGCGTTCCTACTGCAATGTGGTTTCCGAGTGCCCTTCTGTGATGATTCTTTGGTGGAGGGTCTCCAGGTCCTGAGTGAGCTTTTGCTGCTCTTTGAAGATGTCTCCAAAAGTGTCCCTGTTTCACCTTTTCAAGTGATCTTTCAGAAATCGGAGCTTCTGCTGGAATTGATACATCCTTGATCCTTGAGGGGGAATGAACGAGGCCCATAAAGCTTTTACATAATCCCTGAAGTTGGGATGAGTGAGCCAAAAGCTTTCAAATCTAAAGGGCCTTTTGGTTGTGCTGCCAAGCCTTTGCCATTGCAAAGCGATTGGCCAGTGGTCAGAACCAGGGTGAGCCAGAATGGATGAAGAAATGTCCCCTCCTAGATGGACTGTGTTATCCGAGAGGAGGAATCGATCTAATTTTGAGGCAATTTGGTGCTTGCCGGCCCTGCGATTGCTCCAAGTAAAGGTGCGATTGCAGAACGGCATGTCTATGAGGGAAGAGGCTTGAATGAAGTCCTTGAAGTGGCAGTCTTCGCACTCCAATCTGTGCCTTCCTCCCAACTTTTCCTCTGTTTTGGTTATCATGTTGAAGTCCCCTGCCACTATCCAAAGAGGGAATCTTCTGCTATTACTGAGCGCGGCTATTGTATCTAAGAGCCCTATTTTACTTCCAGCATCTTGTGGGAAGTAAACATTAGATAAATTACCATGAATATTGGAGCCCAGAATGTGGAAGGTCGCCTGAATTAGATGGTGCGCTGCATGAAGGTCAGACAGGATGATGGCCTGTGGATTCCAAGCGATTGCCAATCCTCCTGAGGCTCCGAATGCATCTACTGCTACCGAATTACAGCCAGGCCAAGCTTTCGCGAGAATGCTACCTAGCGTTGTGCTGTTACACTTAGTTTCTTGGAGAAAGCACATATGAGGCTTTTCCTTTTTGATCATATGCCTCAACATTCTGAGTTTCCCTGGGCTGTTAAGCCCTCTTATGTTCCAGGATACGATCTTCATCATTAACCATTAAGGGAGGGCTTGTAGTACTTCGTTAGCTGAGCATATCTTCCTGAGTCCACCAGGATTTTCCCAATTTCTATAGTCCTTTGTAGATCAGTTTTTCTGTATCTCTTTTTCGTGTTTTTGGGAAGCAGATTTCCATCCCACTGGCTGCCAGCTTGTATTCCAAGTTGGCTTTGATAGTAGGCTCTAGAGATGACCATTTCCAACTTGTTGAGTTGGAGTTCTGGTATGGCATCATATGCTTTTTTTTTGCATGCAGCTTCTAGCTCTAGAATATCTAATCCATGCAGATCAATGCTTTCCGGCTCTTCTTCCATGTTTTGCACTTGATCCATTCCTTCAGTGTTGTTTTCTGAGTTCTGGGGACGTTTCTCTTTCCCATCAACCTCCATGTTGATGATCTCAGGATCATCCTTTCGATTCCGGCTGAGAATGGTGGGGGAGACGATCATAGAGGGGGATTTGGGAGGGGGATGCTGCGGAGGGGCCTGAGTAGAGGAGGACGGGCGATTTGAGAGGGCTTCATCTATTGGGGTTTAAGTCTCGGAGGCTTGGCCCAGAGCATTGAATCGGTTCTTGGTTACTGGACCATGAGGCTTAGGGGGCTGGGGTTTGAATCCGTTTGAGGGTTTTCTGTGAGATCGCTTTCGGCTGGTGACTTTGGTAAAGCCATCTTGAGCAGGGGGGTCAGAGGAGACGGGGGGGCTGGGAGGGACGTTTTGAGGACAGTCCCTGAAGAGATGACCCAGGATGTGGCATTTACGGCAGCGAAAGGGAACATGCTCATAATCGAGAGGTTGGATCCATTCCTCGTCTCGATGGGCAAGAGTTACATATTTAGGAAGGGCTTCATTGAGCCTAAGAAAGACACATATTCGGGCATAGGAGATGTACTTACGATTTCTGGTTTCTTCTGAAGATCTAATATATTCTCCCAATCCATTTCCAAGCTTTTTGAGGGCCTCTTCTTCCCAGTATTCATCTGGGAGGGAGTATAGCCGAATCCAAACTGGCGCCCAAGATAAATCTTCCTTGTCTGGGTTGAATCTAGGGATCCAATCCCTTAGATAAAGCCCGACTGAGTTGAAAAATTATGGCCCTCCTCCTAGAATCCTGAGCTTGTCCTCCAGGCAATAGAAGATTGCTGTGAAGAAGCCCTTCGGTCCTAACTGGAGCATAACATCCCCTTTTGGCTTCCACTTCGCCGCGATCCACCCGTATAAGGCTCTTTCAGTGGGCCAGAACCCAATGAACTTCCCTATGAGGGCATGATCTCACATGAACTCAATTCTCCCGTCAATCTTGTCTCCAGGCAGCTCGATTCGAGGTCTTTCCTTGGCTACTGGTCTGCAGGTTGATGAAGTGACTTTAGGACTATCTTCCAGCTTTTCATTTTCTCTCTGGGGGTTACTTTCTTTTTCTCTGCGCTCTTCGTTATCATTGCTATTGTCCTGGGGCGTTTTCCCACCGTTCAGAATCCCCCTGTTCACTGACCCGAATAGGACGTCGTGCATCTGACCCTGCGCTGACGAGGAGGCTCTGACACCCCCCCTGCGGTTGAGCCATTGAGCAGCTCAGGAGCGCTGCCGAGCTGTTCTGCTGCAGCGATCGTCGATCCTCTGGACGTTATTTGACCTAAACTCTGTCGGCGTCGTTGAAGGTCTGTGCAGGCCCAACGAAACCCTAGCAGAGCGATTCACTTTTCATAAAACTTTAAATAACTTGTAAAGAGAGTTGGGAGTGCTTAAAACTGAATATAAAATCAACTGATAAGACCTTAAAATTTTCTCCCTTTCTTCCATTACCTCTTTCTTCATCAACAATGAAGCTCAATATTGACATTTGAGTGATCATTATCCAATCCTAGCTAGGGTGTATAGTTTCAACACCAAAACCAACAGCTAGATTGATGGTTTCCATAAATCCTAGGGTCTTTCTCAAGAGCTCTCCAAAATAAAAATTCTCAAGTGAAAAAAGGCAAAAAAATGAACAGAGACTCCTTAATTTCCCTTTTTTATAACTCATTTGACTCTTTTGTCATCCATTTGCCCCTTTATTTCAATAAATTCATTTTAGTGGGTTTTCTCACTTTATAATTTAAAAATGACTTTACGTTAGCCCAAGACCCATGTCCCCTTTTCCTCCCATTAGCTTTTATATGGTTTTCTCCTAGGCGAATTTCGTATTTTGAGCAATTTTCCCATTCTAGCCTACAAGAACTTAATCAGGCTAGCATAATCATCCCTTTATGTTTCCTAAACAGATAGGGACATTACACATCATTGTGCATATCACCCCTGAGAAATTTCAATATATCCTTCTATTTACATATATTTATTTTTTGCATAAAAAGATAAATTTCAAATGAAGGACATTGTTTGATTTTATGTATAGAATTAATCTAAATGTTTCCTTGTTTTGTTTTTAAACCATGGTATGGACGAGGCCCAAGATAAAACCTAGCAACTGCCATTATAACACCAAAACACCAAGCAAGGGTGGGGGAGCTTTCTCCTTGAGCTTTATCAGAAAGGGCCAAAGGTGTATTCCTGTAGAATTTGAAACCGGTTGGAGGGGATAATATCCCACTGTGCCAACCACTTGGTTATCCAACAAGGAGAGAATTAAACAAAATGTTAATAAAAAGTATTTGAACCCATTTAAGGTACTTGTGTATGAGATTAAAGCTAAATTATATTAAAAGCAGATGGCCCATCTAAGCATTATAGTTATAAAATATATTAATTGTGTTGGCATTACAACTCATGCTGTAGGTAATAGGGATTTGATCCTAAGTAAGGAAGATAACAACCATTTTACCCAACCACTCAAGATAATCCGAAATATATTGTAATTTATATAAGAAAATAGATTGTAATTTATAACTAATATTTGTATTTTATATAAATTTCACATAAATATTTGTATTCTCATTATATGTTTATTAATTAAGTTATTAATTTTATATGTTTATTAATTATATGTTCTTAAATATCATAGTGAGATATACATATTATTTAAATATATTTTAATGTGAATATATTATGATTTAAAAAAATGTTTATAATTTTATTAATAAAAATAAATGGTGTTATCTAACTATTTTATGATTTGGAGTATTGACCAAACAATTTTTGGTCAAGTTTGAGTTTTTGTTATTTAAAATACATTTTTGAATGCATAAATGGATTTGTGTCTTGAAAAACCTTGAATTGTGGAGAGTTCAGAGCTGAAATTTGTGGTTCTATCTATCAATTTATCTAGTTGGGCAAATTTGTTGTAAGGCTTCTTTTGTATGCAGATGACCTTATTCTGATTGCTATATCGGCTCTTGGTTTACAAGAGCACTTACTATCCCTTGAACATTTTTGTAGAAGAGTGGGAATGCAAGTCAATATTAGCAAAATGAAAGTAGTGATCTTCTCTAAGAAAAGAAAACATAACCAGCGTAAGTTCTACTTTGAAGGAAACATTCTGGAAGAAGTTGCAGATTACAAATACCTCGGAATTGACTTCAACAAAAATTAAGCTGGAATGGTTGTAGAAAGAAAATAACTTTGGGGGATTGGAAAGCATGTTATGCTTTTCAAAATAGGTGTAGAGAGGCAAAGTTATGGGATAGGAAAAACACTCAAACTCTTTTTAGGCTTCTAGCGATTCTGGTGGTTCTCTATGGTTGTGAACTATGGGCCAGCAGTACATTTGACATGCAGTGGAGACAAATTGAGAAAATTCAGAAGTGTTTGATTACAAACAAATTTAAGATTAAAAGTGCAGTTCCTTATGATATCTTGTTAAGTGAAATAGGACTGCTCCTATTAAAGCAATGGTTATGGTGCGAGTCATAAGTTATGTAAAAAAAATTGAGCTAATGGAAGAGGGTAGATGACCTAAGGTTGTCTTTAATGATATATTGTGTAAGAGAAAAAAAACTTGGATGCAACAAAATAACAAATGGTTTAGTAAATGGGGTATTTGCTTGAACGCATGTCCCATAAACAACAAAGAGATAAAAACTTTTGTCATGGAAAAGTTCCACAAGCGTACTTGGAATAAGGAGCTAGGAAGAAAGAAAAATTACTATATTGAAGTGTTTAATCCCAATCATAGTCATCAGCCAAAAGCATACATAGAGGCCAATATCTCTTAGAGAGCCAAAATTCTTATTGCTTAGTTAAGGACTAATTCTCATCAACTCCGTTGTGAAACAGGGCACTGGAAAAGGCCAAAGCAAGTGTGGGAGGAAAGAGTATGCATTTTTTGTTCTTCTGGAAAAGTGGAAACAGAAAAACATTTCATTGTAGAATGTGAGGCATTCAAAGACAACAGGGAAAGTTATGTAGATATGCTGGTAGCTAGCTCTTGGGATAATCTATTTAGTGGGGGGCTTGTCGAGAAGTCGAGAGCATTTATTTTGAAGCTTCACATAAAAATGGCCGAATACATGAAGCAGATGAAGAAGCAATTTGTCCCATAGGCTATCTTTAGCCTAGTGGATGTTAAAATATATTTTTTTTTCTTTCTTTCTTTCCAACAAATCTCTACTCAATTTCGAATAAATTAGACATGAAAAATTAACAAAAGGAACCCAAAACATTGAACAAAAAAAAAAAAAAAATTACAATACAACTAATTGAATTAAATAATATATCATGTTTCTTTTTTTCTTTTAATGCTTTATGGAGTTGTCTACGGAGGCGGAGGAAAGATGGCCAAAAGTGGTTGGAATCAAGGCAAAAAAAATTTCAAAAAATCTTGTAGATGCAGTGTTTGAATCATGTTTTTGATGGTGGAAATGGATTCAACACCATCAAAAACCTCTAAGGCACCTAAAATTATGAAGTTTGATAGCTTTTATTTGGATTTACAAAAATCCTTGCCACATTTTTTTCAAAATATGGCAGGAATTTCCATAACTTTCAAGGCAAACAAACATTTTTGTTAGACTATGTCATGCTTTACCACTACAACATCTTCCCTATATTAAACCATAAAGAACTCTCTACATAATACAAATTAAAACTATTTTTAATTAAAAAATCATCTTCTCAAAACTATTTTTAATTTCTAAAAAATCATCTTCCAAAAACTATTTTTAATTAAAAATTTATTTTTTTTGTATCTTAAATGGCAAGGGCTAACAAGCCTGCCATAGGGCATTAAATGCCCGCTTAGCTACAAGCTCGATAGCCCGATAACACACACGCGCCCGGTGACTAGATAAATAAAAAAGCAGTAGTCTATAACGCGACTTTTTGAAAGCTTTTCCGGTGGATTTTTCCGGTCAAAATCCGGCAGCAATTCATTGGAATCCCATGTTTGATAGCTAGTTTCTGCACAATCAATGGCTCCCAGGGGTTTTTCAGGGCGCTGAATCCAAATATGCAGTTAAAAAACCATTTAACTGCTAAAAATCAAGATTTAACCTCATTTCTTCTGCCGGATTCCGTCAACGGAATCTCCAAAAAGTCGCATTATAGACAACTCCAATAAAAAATAAGCTTGTGTGTGTTATCGGGCTATCGAGCTTACGTGCCCGGTGACTAGATAAATAAAAAATAAGCGCGTGTGTGTTATCGGGCTATCGAGCTTGCAGCTAAGCGGGCATTTAATGCCCTATGGCAGGCTCTTTAGCCATTGCCATCTTAAATACCCAAAACACATAAACTTCTAAAACACACTTCGATTGTGAAGAGTTCACCTATCAAATCTGTGATTTCAATAAATCCCTATGAAAATCTAGACAAATTATATTAAAAAATAAACCAAAACACTTTAAAAAAAATAAAACTTAAACACCATTCTATTCTATTTTAAAATTTTGAAAAAAATAAAATTTTATAACTTACAACCAATTATTTCAAATATAGTCCCATAAATTAGCACACGTTCATTGTTAACAACCAACAACCAACGATGATGACTGTCCGCTTATTCACTGTTCACAACGAACAACCAACAATAATGACGGTACGGCCTATTCACAATAAAATATGATAAATTCACCAACCTTGAAAAAATATACATAAATTTGCAGTTACATGAATACTGTACTGCTGGTTCGAATAAAATATGATCAATTCACCAACCTTGAAGAAAAATATATAAAACCAATTCCATTAATATTTTATTGAATCAATGAACTGGAATCCACCGTCGCGTATATCTCTATTTGAAAAATAGTTCCAGCTACATCATCAAATTCCGACAACGCAATCCCAGCGTAACGGTACTAATTTATTCCAAAAAAATCAGCCTCTAAAATGATTCTCTAATTCAATAATATGTACAGCATTAGTTGCCTGATATTTTCTTGTAAGGTGTACCTTGTAAAATCCAATAATGTGTACAGAATTAGTTGCCTAATATTTTCTTGTAAGGTGTACCCTGTAACAACCTGTGTGTCATAAATTTAACCCACTCTCACATCATTGACACAGAGAAACTGTGGTGGACAGTGGAGCAATTTATCTGGCAGTTGATACCATTCAATAATCATTGAAGTGACAGTACAGAATGCATGCCTGTGACAATGATATACTGTGAACGGTCAGAGCCTTCCTGTCACCCTGCCTCCGCATTGAAAATGGCGAACTGCTTCAACATTTTACAGCACAGACATTTATATAAATAATCAGCAGCACAGCGCAGTCTGAGAGGTTCTTGCCCCATAAATAAATAATTCACTCCAAATCATTAGATTCCTTACCATTCTTTTGATTTCGGAGAGTACTCCTGAACCTTACGAAATCTATATTAATATGAAACTTGTCTCAGTAGTTTAACAGGCTGTTCTCATTAGTTGATGACAAGGTATGTTACCAGAGCCTGTTTTTTTTTAATTGTTCCAAATATATTTCTTGCTTGCTTTAAGTCGAGGACAGGCATTGGAGAGCTGTAAAATCAAATACAACTTTCTCTGCAGAGAATAATAGTTGCTAGCTGGAGCGACTCAGAGGGAACAGAAAGAAATAAGGATTTTTAACGCAAGGGAATATCTTGAAAGTATCGCAGCAGCTTCAAATAAACGTTGAAAAATGATTGTCAATCCAGCACATGCCCATTACTTGTCAAACAAATGCACAGTACATTTCATCACATTATAATTTTTTCATGCAACCGATATCACACTGGCAGACTTTACTAGATTTTCATTGGTTGACTTTGCTGCAATTTTGTGAGATTATTTCAACATACAGTGGGATGACCAGTTTTACACAATTACATTTGGGATTTAAACAATGCTCACTTAGAGATAAGATTCATGTCACTGTCACTGCAATATCCACCATGATATGCACTGTACTTTAGTATAGTATATTTATCACAACATTCCATTGAGATCCCAGATACATCACTTAGTTGGGAGAAGTCATAACATTTGGTCAAACTAGCCATTCTATTTTTAGTTAATTAATCTTAGCCATAGCATTTAGTTATGGCTAGCCATTCTATTTTTACTTAAGTTAATCTTCGTCAATGCGCTTATTACATGCATACTTGTTGTGGATCAAAGAGGCCATCAAAGAGGTTTTTATGTGGGATAGTTTCCTGGACGAGTGATGGAATATTTCATATATAAATATAATTGCAAAATATATATACTTGCATTTAATTTTTTGGTCATATAACATTACACTCTTTTATTCAACAGGAATGATACATTTTTTGGTAATTGATATAATAGTCGTAACACCATGTTCTATTGAGAGTCTTCCCACATGGGTATTGAAAATGAGGTTTTCTTTTTGGAAAATTGATCTCAAGTTATAAATTCGATTCGAGATGTATATAATTTTTTTATGATGACTATAAAATTATAGTGGTTGACCATTTTGTATGTGGGTAAATTTATTCTATTGATTGGTGGGTTGAAGAATGAGTTGGCTAATGGTTATGATTTGATTGGTTTGTTGAAGAATGAGTTGTCTCATGAATTTAGATGAAGAGTTTTCCTTTTAATTTTGATCAATTTGTGAAGGATGTGCTAAGAGATGCCCTTTTTAGGTAAGGATTTATATTAAAGAGATGCCAATACCTTACCTTTTGTAATAATATCTTTCATTGAATATTGTAGGTCTCAAATGGCATCTCTTAGCACTTTTTTCACAAAATGGTCAAAATTAAGAGAAAAACCCTTCATCAAAATTTATGAGACAACTCATTCTTCAACCAACAAATCAAATCATATTCATTACTATGTAGAATGAGTTCACCAACATATAGAATGGTCAACAACTATAATTTTATATTCATCATATAAAAATATACATGGGAATCTTTATGTCTTCTCCACCAAAGAATTCATTAATTTGAGTGCTATGAGCATGCTTGAGACCATAAAGAGATTTTTTAGCATATACAAAAGATCCTCCATATCATTAGTTTCAAAACATTATGGTCATTGCATACAATTTGAAATTGCAAAACACCATTAAAAGAAATAGAATTTATTGTATATGGTGAATACTTCAACCATAACAATAAGCCTAGAAAAAATACTTTTCATGATAGTATATCTAGTAACTAGACCAACAATATTATCTTAGTTAATATCCTTTTTTAGTTGAAATAATTCACATTAGATCATTCCTTGCACTTTTTGATGAAATCATTAGTCTAGATCCATCTACTATTAATTATTGTATTCCCCTTAGGCACAAAGTAAAAATTCCATGCATCATTCTTCATTATGTCATGTTCTTCTCACATGGCTTCAACCGATTGTGTAGAACATGAACTTCATAAATAATCTTAGGCTTAGAATAGGCCAAGGGGCCCATAAAATAAATGATAGACTCATACCTCTTATTTTTTACCTCAATTCAAGAGTACCTTCTAGGGGTGTTAGAACTCATAGTGTTTCCTCAAGATTCAATGTTGAACTTTCAATAACATTTATGTTAGGATAACATATTAAGAATCTTGGATGCATATGACTTCTCCAACTAGTATTCTCTCTAATCCTTTAGGGATATGCTTATTTAGATATGTCATCATCTCCTTCATGTTGGATAGCAATACCTTGGTGACATTTACCTCCGCTATGTTATTGACCTTGTCTTTACCTTTTGTTAAAAAAATTCTTAAAACAATATTTAATGGTGCTCCTTGTCTAACAGCAATAAAAATATACCACTTAAGACTTACCATAACTTCCTTTGGATGAAGATTCTCCACCATGTGCTTGATGATGATGATCATTACCAAGATTCTTGTTCATTTTCTTCTAACTAGATATAATGGTATTTGATAGTAATACAACATCATAACCTCTCTTTGGTTCATAAAATTCTTTCAATCTCTCTAGATTCCAATCAAATTCCATAGAATTGATCAAAGGAAGGAACCTTCTCTGTGGTAGTGTTGGGTGAAAAACACCTCGTAGTTTCCAAAGAACCCATTTTTAAGGTTGTGAGAAAGATTTTTGCATCTACATTGTTATCTCCAATATCATGACATTGATGTCATTTCTATTTGACATAGTGATGGAGGAGCATTGACTTCTGAAAGAAATTAGCAAGAATGACTTATGGAAGACGAAAATACGAAAAATGCATCAAAAGGCAAGGGATTCATTAAAAAACTTCAAAAATCATATGCATGAGGCATCTTAGAAATTTTTCAAGAGCTTTGTGAAAAAAATCCATGTTCAGAGCTTTGTGGAGAGATTTGTGAAAAAAATCCATGTTGAGAGGTTTATGGAGAGGGTCATGTTGAGAGCTTTGTGGAGAGGATCATGTTGAGAGCTTTGTGGAGAAGGTCATGGATCTTGAAATGATCCACATTATTGTAATTTCCTCTATAAATTATAGCATTTCGGCATTGAAAAGATGCGGTCAATTGGATGAACATTAGACCCGTTGATGCACCAATATATTCTATGTAGTAGTTTAGTGGGTTTAATTAATGAAATTTCGATTTCTACTTTATGTAATTCTATGTATGCATGGTGATTTAATGCATTGATGGTTTTATGCATAGATCCATTAACTTTCTTTGATGAAATACTATTACAAGTAGACCACAAGGTTCTTTAGTTTGCAGTGGAAGCAAGGATGAGTTGATTTTGTGGGATCATAACCCACTGGTCCAAGATCGAGCACGTAAAAATATTGAAATGAAGAGACCCTAGAATTCATTTTCATTAAGTGGTAACAGAGCGCATAAAATTTATGCATGTAGTATGGAGGATAAGTAGTGGAAGAAGGAACAACATGATTGAAGATATGGTAAGAGATTTGTTTTCTCTGTGCAAGTGGCAACAGAGGAAGGTGAGAAGATTTGAAACAGGCTAGAGTAAGGTGTTCTCGTAGGGTTCTAGAGAAGAGAACTAGGAAGATGCCAAAGCCCAAACTCAGGAGAAATTTTGGTGAGGTATGGTGTAGCAAGGTGGAGACTTATTACTGTAGAGGTGAGTTGCAACTCATGAGTTGAAGTTGTTATGATAAGACTAGATGCAAATGACCAAGAGGTCATAAATTTTTGTACCTTGGGAGTTTGATGCAGGAGCATTGACCCATCCTTTGAAAAGAATTAGCAAGAATGACTTCTAGAAGGCAAAAATAAGAAAAATGCATTAAAAGGCAAGGGATTTGTTTAAAATCTTGAAAAATTAGATCCATGAGGGACCTTAGAAATCTGTTAAAAGCTTTGTGAAGAAAATCCATGTTGAGAGCTTTGTGAAAAAAATCCATGTTAAGAGCTTTATGGAGAGGATCATGTTGAGAGCTTTGTGGAGAAGATCATGGATCTTGAAATGATCCACATTATTGTAATTTCCTCTATAAATTGTAGAATTTGGGCATTGAAAATATGCTATCAATTGAATGAATATTAGACCCGCTGAGGCACCAATAGATGCTCTGTAACAGTTTAGTGGGTTTAATTAATGAAATTTTGATTTCTACTTTATGTAATTCTATGTATGCATGGTGATTTAATGCATTGATGGTTTGATGTGTAGACCAGTTGACTTTATTTGATGAATTAATGTTACATGTAGACCACAGGGTTCTTCAATTTGTAGTGGAAGCAATGATGAGTTGAGTTTGTGGGCTCATAATCCACAGGTCCTAAGATCAGGACCATAAGAAAACTTGAAATGATAGACCCCCATAAATCATTTGCATCACATAAATAATACCAAAGGAAAAACTATCTAATGGTTATGTGCTATATTCTTTGCATGACTACTTCCATGTATTGTACAATGTGTTCGTGCACTCAGGGTGGGGCTGTGAAGCTCTCCTTGTTTGGAGGGTTTGGGGAAAACGCTCTCAAAAAAGGAAATATGGGTGGTTTTTCTATCCATTTTTTTACAATTTTTGGCACATTGTTTTTTCTTTTAGTGGTTTTATGGCACATGGTGGTTCAACCCATGGTTTTGTAATTTTGTAACACTCCCTCCTCCTAGGTCCACCTAAGAAACCAGTCAGTCGGGCCAACATGTGATGAGAGAGGTTACTAAGGGATTCAATTTCCTAGGCGACCTTGAGGAAATGGAATCGACATAACATATCAAACAAACCCATCCACATCAGGAAAACACCCTCAGGAGACATATCAACCACTCAGATAGCCTGTCTCTGAGTCCCACTGATGATTTAAGCCTTTTAACCCAGAGTCTCTCTCATAGGCTTTTGTGCCAATGATTGTGGATTTTTCTCAGCAGACTTGTGTTAGTGACCTCGAGATTTGAGCCACTTTTCTAGCCGAAATCTCGACCTCTACCCAAAACTTGCTACAACCTTCAGAATCCATCAAATACATGATAAAAATGTTTATAAATCTAAATTCAACCTCTGGACTAGGCCTGAGCATCCCCAATCAGGATTGACATTATGTCAAACACTTGGCATCAATGCAACCTACAGGTCTAGGATACAAGACAGAGCATAAATGACTAAAAGAACTTATGAAATATAACCAGAAGGATCACCTCCTTCTCCATTGAACTATTATATCATCAATTAGGTCTTGCATCCATACATTAAACCATTACAAGTAAATACATGGAACAACCATGACATGAACTAATCATTTAACCATGATTATAATGAACATAAAACGATATAAAGATCATAGATATACCAACCATTAAATCCACATATAAACTAGTGCAAAAGTAAGAGAACTTGGCTTTTATTAATCATAGGCAAATCCGACCAGGTTCGAGACTTCCACGTACTACCCAATGATAGACATGGTTGAACCAAATCTCTCTTTCAGCCAGTCACCCTCATGCCATATTCCAAGCATGAATGTGGGATCTCATAGAACAACCAATCCAAGAAAAACCAATGAAATCCACAGGTTAAACCAACTCCACCCTCACCAAACTGTGATCACACCAAAACCAGTGCTCTGATCATAATTGAACTGAACCTGGAATGCCACCTGTAATATTTCACTATCCTTGAGGAATTTTCCATCTCATTGTCTCTCAGGCTTTAGCGCAATCCAATCCCGGATCATTAGGCCCTAAACCGAGACCATTATCTCAGTATTTACAACAATCCAAAGCTGGATCACTAGGCCCTAAACTGAGACTTCTCCCTCAGTATTTACCATATATCCCACCAAAATAGGTCAAGGGATTCCTAGGCCTTTGGGAATGAACCTTGAGACCACCTCCACCCCAGATTCTAAAATCCATCTCGCAAACAAAAGCTCAAAAGTGAGATAAACATCACAACATACCATGGCATTCGAAAAAGGAAAGGTTAGGCTGAAAACCATTGTCATAACCCAACAAAACCATGCCACTGACAAAAAGAGAACCATATACCAACATGTAAATCCATGCATGTCCAAACCAGCTAGGAAATCATAGTTGCAAAAGGTTACCTACAAGTATTCCTGTTGAATCTACTTGATCCTACTCTTCTTCCTTGATGCTTGCTTTACTTCCTTTCCCTTTGTTTGCATTTCCTCCCTTGATCCAAAGCTAGAGTGCTCCAAGAAAACTCTCGGTGACCAAGAGTGTGAGAGAGAGAGAGAGAATAATGAGAGAGTTCCAAACTTGAACTAGAAAAAGGTTAGCAAAATCTTGCCCACTGATCCTCATAAGCCTTTTTTTGAATGAGATCTCTAATTTCTTCATTTTCCATTATTTTCCTTCATTTTCCTCCTTACATGCAACTTGTGACCTTTCAGCTTACTTTTCTCCTAATTTCATTTATTTTCATAAACAAATATGCCAAAAATTCCTTTTTTCCTTTTAATGCCTTTGCCTTAGCCTTTTCCAATTTTTCTTAGCCAAAACACTCATTCAGGGATGCCCACTAGGATATCTTTACCCAACATTCAAATTGGATTAAGTCTCCCTCAACCATGGTCTTATTTTCCCTTTATTAACTTTTATTACATGAAATTTTCACCACGGTTGTTACAGGACCCTCCCCTTTGGGGAACATTGTCCTCGGTGTTAAACCACACCATGACCTCAGTAAAACTGCCGAAAAGCAAACATATTTCCCATGGATCTGTTAGAGTCGGTCTTCACATCCCTCCGTCAGAGATCATTTCTCTTATTGCATTTCATATTTAGGTGTCTCATTCCGTTTATTCATCTACATTCCACTAGGGGCATGCCATAATCCAACGGAAGGATCTTCTCAGTCATGTCCCCTCATGCTCTGTACCTGCTAGTTTAGGTCTATTTGTCGAATCAATTTTGAAATCATTTATAGTCTTGTTTTGGCCTCTTGTCAGCAAAGAGTTATTATAAGATTTTTAGGTCTAGGATTTAACTGATTCAGTCTTCAAAGTGCCCAATAATGCCAGCAGACCAGAGGGAGGTTTAGATTTTCATTATCAATAATGCTCAAAGATGATTCCTCTTCAAAACTCTGTTTTGAAGAGGAAATCATCAAATTAATTGTTTGTAATAAATATGTATTTTTATAGTTTTTCGCCATGGAGTACTTCAAATGCAGACTCTGGTCATCCTTTGCCGAAGTTCAACTCCACCATCTCCTACAAAAATCAACCAAAAAGCCATCGTTTTAGCCAAAAATCAAAAGGAAGGGAAAAACTTGTAAATTTTCAAGCCAAGACTGCGCGCGACGCATAGGCTGAGTGTCGCAGCGCATTGATGAGGGGCGGCGCACTGGGCGTGAATACTCAATGTGTTTTTACACAGGTGCGATGCACTGGTGAGGCGTGGTGCATTGGGAATTTTGCGTGGCGCATACAACTGAGTGGCCCGAAAAGTTCTAGAACAGTTTCCAATTGCCAAAACCGCATACAATCTCTTGGTTTCAAGTTAAAGTTTGTGACATCTATGGTGATATTGGGTATGAGGAAGTGCTAGTCACTTGTACTAAGTCCAATGAAGTGGCTGAAACATATCTACTGCATGAAAACACTCCTCGAGGCTGTTCCTACAGAGGATTGGTGTTGTGAAGGGTGTAAGTGAAACAAAAGGAAAGCAATAAAAAAAAATTAGAAGTTGTCATAGAGTCTCGGACTGTATCTTCTTCTAGCCAGGTCCGTGGAAAACAAGGTACTTGCAGAAATAGCTCTTCAAAGATCTCAGGCTTAGGTAAATTAAACATATCTTCTAGAAGATGCAGATGCAAAATTCTGCCCAAAATTCTGAAATTCCTTGTAAGCAACAATTAGGTGATAGTCCTGGGGCTTTAGTAAGAAAGAAGCAAACAATTGATTGTGGTAATTTGGCCGCCAATGTCTGTCAACCAGCACTTCAAGGAAATAACTCATTGAAAACAATTAAAGCTTATGGATGTGGAGTTCTGCCACAAATAAAGAGTTCAGTGAGACCTTCATTCTCTAGAGATGGCTCATTCAAGATGCCTGAAGCAGGTAAGTCCAACAATGTTATTACATCATTGCCAGCATATAACAATTCTGCACAGTGGCCATTCTCCAGGGAGAATTCTTTCAAGACGGTAGAAACAACAAAGGTGAGATTTATTCCATCACATTCTGTAGTTGGTATTCATTCAGGAGTTCCCTCGAACGCATCCTTGAAGTTCAACGCTGTAGATGAGAACTCAAATGTAGCATCTCCTCGAACTGGCATAGTGAATTCTAGACCATTTTCTCCCAGAAACATTAGCAGCCCAATGACAGGTTTGGCAGGCTCTCCTGTATATAGATCAGGAACAAAGGGAAGCATGAAGAGCAACAATTCCAGAATATATTTTCCTTCAAGTTCTAGTTATTCGAAGGATTCTCAGAATGTTACATCTAGGAATTCAGAGGAGCAGAGGCTTGTGGGTTCTTTTTCTTTCTTAACCATGAGAGTCAGTCAATGTTGGCTTCTCGATTACACAGTTAACCACACACATTCAACGATAGGGAGTAACACCTTCTGTCTACCATTTTTCATGTAAATTCCAGAAATACTTATCAACTGGACCATATCAAGGTGTGAAGCGAAAGCTCCTTCTTTGCTTTTCTGATCTCATTCTGGAAGTACCGTGCAGAGATAGGCACCTTATCTATGCAATAACGATCTAACTCTTCAAGCTAGATTTGTGACAGGTAAATCTACGCCATGGAAGTTTCATTGCTAAATGACTTGTTTGCTACCAACTACAGGTCTCGTGCGACTTCACATAAGAGGATGTTGTTGAGGCAGCATACAAATCCGCTTTTAATGCAAAATGTCAGACAAATGTTGGAGGGGATGATGGGGAAAACTACAGCTATCTTAGGGCTTGGCCCAGGAGGTCCAAGGAGTGTCAGTTTTTTATCATGGGCATGGATCAGCTCAGATGTGATGTATAAGGAAACCACAGTCCCTGTGGCATAAGCTTGGTCCATCTAAATGGCTGGAAGCGTAAATGCATAGATGAGCTCGTCAACCATTCCAAAGGCATGCTAATCAGCCCTTTAGATATAAAAAGAACTTTAATCCTGACAATGAATGTTCATTGTTTATCATAGATGAGGGCTTTTATTACTATAGTGAAGCAGATTTGCATTGCCATATTGTTTATGTTGCGGATCAATGACACCTAGCCCTTAATTTTATAGATCCAAACATTTGGCAAGCAAAGTTGTTAAATTTTTACCCTGTAGTAATAAAAAGGGCGTTGGATGCCAGAAAAATCTGTGATTTGAAGCATCAAAATTTAGATCTACCTATTTTCTTTGACCTGGTCATGTCACTTTTTTCCCACCTAGATTTGGGCCTTGACCAATCCCAACCAAATCTAGTGAAGAGACGCAAGAGGTCGTGGAAAATCAAAGGATGCTCTTTTAAACCAATAATTTGCTCAGAGGTATAAAGGGCGCTTAATCATACACTTTGATGACACAAATCCTACTAAAGAGAGTAATGAATTTGTTGAAAATATTCTAAATGATTTGGACTCGGTATCAAAGGAGAAGGACCCACATATACTTCAGATCATTTTCCGCAGTTAATGGAGATGGCTGAGAAACTAATATCTGAAAGAAAGTCGAGAGCAGATGCAAAAATATAGGAATGGAAGGCCTATTTTTGTCTTCAGTTGCGATTCAAAGGGATTTACACCTACAGATTTCACCTTTTCATTGGTCATTAACAGATTTGAGTAGAAAATGTAACGCTGCTTATCTTCAGAAAAGATGATTGGCTCCTATTTATTAATTGATGTTAAATGGCTCCCTATTTGTGTCGATCTGTTTTCCCACCTCTATGATTATTTAATATATGAAAAATCATTTTGTAAAGGGGTCGGAATTTCCAGGGAAAAAGTGTGGAAGAAAAACTCAGCACTTCACTGTACAGTTTTAGCATAGAATTAATGAAATGATGTAGCTCTGATTTATGAGATTCATGTGGTGTGAGTTTAGCATTTGTCTTTTCTTTTTGTTTCATATGTATCTTGTTATTTTTTACAGTCCTTTCATAATCATTTCCAGATTGAATGCTTTTAAGTAAGAAAGGTAGAATCCAGTTTAATGCTCTGCCTTGGGAAGGCATTCATGCTTGGTGTCTCTTCTTTTGTTTGAAAAGGATTCATTTATTATGCCCTTTTCAACCATCTCAACAGTCTTTCCACTCCATATAATTTAAATTTGATTGCTAAACCTCCTGCCTATCTTGCCTCATGAAATACTCTGTGTCTTTGATTTAATCTCTCAGCTCATGCTGTTCGTTGTCCCATACAGCCCTGAAAACTCGGTCATTCATTAAACCTCTTTCATATTTGTTTACTAGCCTAATACCAATATCCAATTTAAGTCATCTCAGAACCTATTGAGTATTTTTACTGAGTTAACCCGAAGAGAGCCCTCTCTTGTCCTCGTAGGGCTAGCTACGAGGCTGAGCATGGTATGATGTTATCTTGAACCCTGCCTTCCTTCAGCCTAAGGCAGATTTGAGCACTAACAGGATCTTTATAAATTAGCTCGTTGTAGTAATGAAAGACCTGATCAAAAGAAAAACATCATGACAACATGAAAATATAACAACCATAATAATATGACACCCATACCACTTATTGGAGCTTTATAAATTAGCTCATGACAGTATTTACATACATATACCAAAACATCAGAAAAACATATGCCAAACATATACCAACATCAAACCAAAAGTGCTTTTCTTCAACCGGAAAACAATGAAGGATATAGGGCCCGCATCTGATCCGCCATCTCCCATGTAGATTCTTCAGGCCCAAACTGCTTCCATTGAACTTTAACTTTCTCTATGGCTCTATTCTTGAGCATGAAATGTTTCCGCTGCAATATGCATTGAGGTTCTGGCTGGAACTCTCCTTCTTGCTCCACCTACAATACAGACCAATCAATAACATGATCAACATCCTTTATATACTTCTTAAGCAATGAAATATGGAAAACATCATGGACTTTCACTGTTGGAGGTAGTGCAAGTTGATATGCCATTGGTCTAATCCTCCCAAGGATATCTAAAGGCCCATAATACCATGGTGCCAACTTTGCACACGAACCAATCCTCAAAGAGCTTTTCTTGGTCTTGATGCACAAATTCACATGATCCCCAACCTAAAACTCCTTGAAAACCCTGTGTTGATCTCCATAATGCTTCTATCTATCCTATGCTTCCTTTAGATTCTTCTTTATAACTTGCATTTTCTGCTCCATGTCTAGTCCAATAAGTACCATGTTCATTGGATCACTCTAGTTGATGGGAGTGTTACAACTCTGTCCATACAATGCCTCGAAAGGACTCGTTCTCAATGACTCCTGATAACCATTTTTGTATGCGAACTCAACCAATGGAAGATACTCCACCCATATCTTTTGTTGGTGCATCACCTACATCCTCAACATATCCTCTAAGATCCTATTGACCCTCTCTTTCTGTCCATCTGTCTATGGATGATAAGTTGTACTGAAGGCCAACTTTGTACCCAAACCTGCAAATAGTTCCTTCCAAAACTTGGAAGTGAACTTTGCGTCCCTATCCGACACAATCTTCTTTGGAACACCACGCAGTCGCACTATCTCTTTGATGAACACCTATGCTACCTCAGTAGCTGAATATGTAGTTTTTACTAGAATGAAGTGAGGTACCTTGCTAAACCTATCAACCAAGACCATAATAGAGTCTTGTTGCTTTACTTTCCTTGGAAGACCTGTGATGAAATCCATGCAAATTACCTCCCATTTCCATTTTGGAATTGCTATAGGTTGTAGTAAACCACTTGGATTCGTACATTCCACCTTGACCTGTTGACAATCTAAACATCTAGCCATGAACTCTACCACTTCCTTCTTCATATTCGGCCAATAGTAGAACTTCTTTACTTTCATCAATGTCTTATGATATCTTGGATGACCCTAGTATGCCTTGGCATGAAATTCCCTCAAGATAATATTCTTGAGCTCACTGCAATTCGGCACATAGATCCAATCTCTAAATCTCACCAAAACATCTGTCGTGAGACAATATTCAGCATCTTGATCACCTGTACATGTACCTGCACTTGTACCTGACTCTATTGTAACCTATGCATAATCTCCATGTATTTGGCATCCCACTGTCCTTCTTGCAAGATCCTATCCTGTAACTCTATCCCATAAGAGCTCATAGATGCTACATGATTTACCTGTACCTTCCTTCTAAGAGCATATGCAACCCGATTCTCCTTCCCTTTCATGTATCTAATCTCGAAGTCGAGCTCACTAGCTTTCCTACCATTCAGATTCAGTTGATCAAACAAATACCTCAACCCACTATGATTGCTCATCAATGCCAACCTCTTACCAAGAAGATAGTGCCTCCACATCTTTAATGCATCTATAATCGTTGCTAGCTCAAGATCATGTGTTGGATAGTTCTTCTCATGCTCATTCATTTTTCATGACTTAGAGCACACTATCTGCCCTTCTTGCATGAGAAATCCACCAAGTCCTCTCTTGCAAACATCTATAAACACTACAAACTCCTTGTCTGGATCTGCAATATTTAGCACTAGTGCATGTGTCAACATCTGCTTAAAATTCTCAAAGCTAGCCTCACATTCTTCTATCCATTCAAACTTCTTACCTTTTTGCTGCAAAGATGTGATAGGATATGCAATGCATGAGACATTATTGATGAACCTCCTGTAGTAACCTACCAATCCCATGAATGATTTCACCTCATCCACATTCTTAGGAGTTGCCCACTCCATAATAACCCTTATCTTTTCTGGATCCACTACTATGCCATCCTTGGAAACAACATGCCCCAAATAATGCACGTTTGTCTGAAAGAAGATTGACTTGCTAAGCTTCACATGCAACTGATGCTCTCTTAGCAATCTCAACATTGCTTCTAAATTCTCAACATGTTCTTCATCATTCTTAGAATATACCAGTATGTCATCAATGAATACAATAACAAACTTGTCTAGATAAGGATGCAACACATTATTCATAAAACACATAAATGCAGTTGGAGCATTAGTCAGACCAAATGGAACACTAAAAAACTCATAATGCCCATACTTGGTCCTGAATGCAGTCTTGAAGATATCCTCTTCCTTGATGTATTCCTAATGGTATCCCTATCTCAACTCGATCTTAGAGAACACTATTTCTCCCTTCAACTGATCAAACAAATCATCAATCCTTGGCAATGGGTCCTATTCTTGATCATTACTTTATTCAACCACCTATAGTCAATGCACAATCAAAGAGTACCATCTTTCTTCTTCACGAACAACATTGGTGCACCTCAAGGCGATACAGTCGTCCTAATGTACCCCTTGTACAACATTTCCTTCAGCTTAAACTTTAACTCAACCAACTCAAGTGTTCTAATCCTGTAAGGTTCTTTTGTGCTCATCCTATATATAGGCTTACATAAAAAAGTATCCTCATGAAGAGTCACATCATCATGACATCATCTTCAAGAGAGTAAATTCTTATTTTGAAGTTTTATAGAGAATTCATCAATTCCCTAAGGATTCACTTGTTGATTTATTATGTTTTAAGAAGACTAGGATAAAATGCCTTCCTGTAATCCTCCAGATAGGTTACTTGGAGAAAACATATTCAAATATCTGGATGTCATCCTCAGTCCAGAATATTTAGAAAATCTCTAATCCTACAACACTTGAAGCCAACAAAACACCAAAGGTCAATAAAAATATTACTACTCAATAGACAATGGCACAAAAACTTTCTCAAGATCCACAAGCTATTACAAATGAAGTGTTAGAAGCTAAAGAGAAAAGGGTACAGGAAGAATGGACTCAATTTAAGAAAATCTAGGCACAAAAAATCAAATAAGCTCAATCTCAAGGAAAAGAAAAATTTCCTCCTAGTCCTTATATCACTATTCATAGCATAGTCTCACCTCTCTGACAAATAAGTCAAGAAGGTGGCTCCCCTACCAGAAATACTCCAACAAAAGAAACAACCAGCATAGTTAGCTTAGGAGTTCTATATAAAACTCCATTATCCTTTGTCCTCAATGATATACCTTGAGATACTATTATGGTAAACTGGTTGTCATAGGTCAAGATGGAGGAGATTCCTCCCACATGGTAATTTTTCCCCCTAAAAAGAGGGAATTTATTAAAGGAAAAGCTAAAAAAAAAATGGTCAAGTAGAAGTACTTAGAACATAGCAAACAATGATGTAGGATGGTTCTAAGCATGCAGATGGACAATTTGTAGGATAATTAGATGATTCAATGGGAGATTTTTCCACAACAAAGATCTTGTCAGTAAAATTTTCAAGGCAAACCATTATGAAAAAAATGAAAAGATAGTATGAGTAGAGGAGTAGTTCAATAAAAAATAATCTTAGCTAAATGAACATGTGAGACTAAAAGTCTCTAAAGGCCAGCAATAACATGCTCAACAAGTGAAAGAATTAGAACAAAAATTGAAAGTTGAACTTTGCTAAAGTGCAACAAGAATGCGTTGCTTCATATCAAAGGAGAGATGCATAGATAACGGAGCTACAACTTCAAGCCAACAAACTGTGTAATAATATGATTAGTCTTGAGAAATTCAAGAAGGAAGCTTTGAAAATTAATGAATAGATTTTGCAAGCACATGAATAGTTTTGTAAGAATCTAATCTTAGCTCAAGCGCAATAGAGATTGATTGACAAATTATTCAATGATATTGTAGATAGAGCTATAAAGCTTAGTAAATCTAAGGATCTTCTCTTCCAATTAGTGTCCTGGAAATATATGGATAAGACTCTTCCATGTGGCCTACCTTGAATTTCAGATGCAAATAAGATGAAAGGAAAATTTCCCATAAAAAGATGGATTTTTTTTTTTATAATGCTCGAAAAAGTTGGTGAAGAACGCAAAACATTACTATTCTTCACTCATTGACTCAAATATCTAGATCGTCAAAGAAATTTATATGACCAACATACCATTCATAAATGAATCCACTAGGACAGAGGATTACATCACTGATGTGAAAAGATGCTAGTTAAATCCTTAGAAACAAATTGGACAACTAGAAAGGTTGACGTTGAAGTGATTTATCATTTCTTGGTCAAACTACCAAGTTATTGCTTATTGACCAACCAAATGACCTCTATAATCTTACAAGACTACCATCTATGGAAAAATAAGTCTTTGAATTCCATACTAAGATCCGTTATTATCCAAAAATCTTGATCACTCATATTATGAAGATCCATGCATAATGGAAATCTCACTTAGAACATTTCGAATCAGTTGAACCTCGAAGTTGATTCATCTTCCTTTCTCATAGTTTCAACAAACTTATATTTTACTTTCTATTTTATGGTTCTAGATATTTGTTTTTGTAAAAATTTATATGACAACTTTTTTTAGCCATTTTGTAACATTATTTAAAGAAATCCCCATGAACTTGATCAAGGTTCTGGATTTTTAAAGAAATAGGTATTTCCACTATTGTAAAGTTTTATTTTGGAAGATATATAAAGATTCACCTTTGAACTATCGTAAAGTTTTATTTTGGAAGAAATACAAGGAGCCAATAGATATTTTGAGTTTGTCATTACTTGGAAGAAATGTGGTATTATTGCCTCGTTTTGTGTATTGTTATTAACAATATCTTATTTCTTTTCTTAATCGATTAATGTTTGCATCTACATAAATTATTAGTGTTTGTACTATTATTATTTTCACTAATATATGTAAAACCTTTATAATTGATTGAGTAAAATTTCTATGTATGAATGTGTTGATGGTGTTGGACCCGCCAACATGTTAGGGGATCTCCCTAGTAAGAAGTCCCAATTAGACCTCAGACCGTTTGGTGTAGGAGTCGCAACAGTGGGTCGTATGGTAATGCCTTGACTGCGATTTCCCACAAAGGCAAGTAAGATAACTTAGTTAGTAGCAAGGGTGTGACAGCTGCAACGAGCCAAAGGAGGTGCATGAGAGGTTCTAACACATGGAGAGTGAGGTGAGTGCACCCCTTGGAAACCTATAATAGTAAGAGTGTTGGAAGGGAACACACGAGCGAAGATGCATCACAAGCTGGAAAGAAAGTTAGTGAGAAATACAAAGTGATGGTTAAACCAATAGCACATTTAAGAAAGATTCATACATACTTATACAGAATAGTCCATACATGCATGTATAAGCAAACAAATACATATATCATTTAGAGTAAGCTAGATAGCATAGAATACAATACAACATATGCATGAAACATGCTGGCTCTGTTATATTAAGAAGTGTAAGTTCCAGTCATACAATGCATCCATGTCTAACCACTAGTTCCAATAGTGGAACGTTATAGCCACAACTGCCTGCTCCTCCAAAGAGATGTAAAGCTCTATGCAGTGGAGAAGCCAAGGCTCATTACAATACTTTCCAAGCTCTCTCTAAGATAGTCTTATCGAAAGCTTGGCTGACCAAAAGCCTTTAAAATGAGTTATGAGGTTCTATTTATAACAAAGGGTGGGGTGACCCTTGACATTCCCATTGGTGACAGTTCATCTACCCTCATGACTCTTCATCTACTCTATGACTTTGACATCCAACTATCGAAACTTGAACTTCCACTTTACAAGACGTTACATTATAGTGCACAAGTGCTCATGTGAGACAAAATGGCTTGAGAAATCCATGCAAGGCATCATTGACACTCGGCCCGTTGTGGCGAGACCAACTCTTTGACATGCTTGTGATAGTGAAGGTGGTGAGCTGATGCCAAGCTTGGTCATCTGTGATGGTGTGCGTGTGCTCAATGGTGACATCTTGTTGAAGCGAACTCTTGCCTCCATTGCATCTAAGTGCATTGGTATGGCTCCTCCATCTGACTCATCTACTAGCATGCACATGGTCTTTTTGGGTGTGGCTGAACCGAAAACACACTGATGCATAGTGTCTGTGTTGATCTTCCAGTGTGTGTTGGTGGTCATGCGCATCAACTATCAACTACATGTTCAGCTCCAATCAAACTTTCTTCTTGTCTTTGCCTCGATGAGTGTACCAAATGGGTTAGATCGCATGCATGTGAACAATGACATGCAAGCTGTTGCATTCCCTTGCATGTGATCAACAACACTTCTCACCATGTCTACTTCGTGCCAACTACTGGGATGGATCTCTAACTTGTACGGGCATAGTTTCATCCGTGAGTGCATGTTGCGCCCACTGTTGTACTTGTTCTTATTGCAACTCATTCTCTTGTCTATGCAGCTCCTATTCTTCCTTGAGTTGTTGCTTGAGTACATGCAACTCCTTATCTGTTCCATTCTCTACTCTCGTGAGATCGCCATGTCATGTCATCACCTCGTAGCCCAAGTCTCCAAAGTTGCTTTCACCACAAGTGGATCTTCTTGAGCTTGCAACTTTGTTCCGCCTCTGTGTTATCAACAACCTTCCTCTTGTATTCATTACATCTGGTATGTTGACTTCAATTTCTATTCATGATGCTACTCATTGTGATGCTGTTGCCATCATATCTTAATGTCCTTGTCTAAGAACAAATTGATGTCTTCATGGGTAGGCAAGTCCATAGACACTTGATCGATTGCATCCCCAAGTGTGCTCTGAACAGTGTCTTCAACTCTGCTCTCTTGGAAACCATTTTACTTGTACTGCTGAGAGGTAGATGAACATCTGTGATACCTAGAGACATGGTGACACTCATGGAAAGATATATGTCAGTTGAAAACCAAAATGAACTTGAGAATTGACTTACAACATACCTGTGTGACTGATCATGAAGGTTGCGCAATTTCCACTGGGAGGTCGAGAGACTAACTGCCCAGACTGCGCAAGGCATAGTCTGGGCTGTTGGGAGGCTGACTGACTGGTAGAACTATGTAATGCATAGTCCATTCTGGCTGCTGACTATTGGAATTGTGAAATGTACAATCTCAGCTGGCAATGGTTGCAGGCTTAGTGACTACATTACACAATTTTCTGGGCCAGCGGTCACTGTCCCTTAGAATTACGCAATGCAATACTAGAGGAAAATCACTGGGTAGAAATATGCATTTCCCGAGATGAAGACAGAGCCTTCCTTCTCAGAATCGCGCAATGTTGTCTTGGTGAGGTAGACTCTGGGCCAACGCTGCCTAGACTCACCGACGGGAAACTGAAAGCGAATGTGAATGCGAATGCATGGTGATATTGAGTGTAAGCATAAGTGAATGATCATGCATGCAAACAGTGAATGGAAGATTCAAAAAATAGAACAACATGCATGTGGGTGAGGGGAGTCATGGAATTGGTGACCATTCGTGAAAAACAGTTTCATGCATGTGACAACAATGAGATGTTAACGAAAACTGAAACGGTGCTAGTACAAGCTAGTATATATCAAAATGACAACAAGCGCTCACTAAAATCAATCAGACAACATTCATATGAAGTGAAACACAAAAAGTGCCAGAAATGCAACACAAGACATGGAAAGCAGGCTTACCCCAAAACAGGTGAGTTGAATGTGCCGACGACTCCTAGATATGATGTGGGATGTCAGAGCTGCAAGGTTGATTCTAGGAATGAGATGTGCAGCATCTGTTCATGATTTTTGATAAAATTGAAGAAGTGACGTGCATGCCACAAATCTAGGAAGAGCGACACTTGGTGGGAGGTTTCCAAGATGATCCTTGCATGCAACCTCCAATTGCTAAAAGTAGATCCCTGAATCAAGGGATGCCTTTGCATGCTACCTTGGGAGAAGAAGCCCATGCATGAAAATCAGTTTTTCTTGGTCCCGAAAGGAACTGGTCAACTCAACTACACATGCAATAGGCTGCTCAATTGCTGGGAGAAAATGCGCATTTCTGGAAGGGAGTTGGGCTGGCTGCCCAAGAGATTTGCACAATTTCTGAGTAGAGCAACCGACCGTTGCCTAGGATTGTGCAATTCCTAGGCTGAGTAGCCTTGCTGGGAGGAATTACGCAATTTTCTGGATGATGCTTGATTGGCAGAATTGCGTAATTCTAGAGCCCAACAGGCTGCCAGACTGAATTGTGCAATTTATGGAGGGAAGGCTAGTTGCCCTCCAAAATTTCACAATTTCTTGAGGGAGCTGCTCAACCTGTAGTTGGACCAAGTCCGGACAAACAACCTATGAGGGTGATGCATCAAGATCTGATAGACAGGCCTCCTTTCTGCAAGAAAAACACTGAAGCTTGTGTAATTGATGAAGCAAGACATGCTGATGTGAAAGGTTGGTAGGGAGGCTCCAAAATGAAGCTAAGGAAAAATTTCGGACGGTGGTTGTAGCCAGTACAATAGAATGTTAGGGTTGTATATTTAATTCCATTTAACTATTTATTTGGTTTTGATATTGCCTATAGTGATATTAAAACACTCTTATATTTTGATGATCTATATCTCAATTTAATTTAGATCCAACCCATTCATATATTATATTAGATATCTCTTGTGATAGATCACTAATACTTAGAATAAGTAGTTTTCTTTGCTTTTGCAATAATTAAGGTAAAACCACTAATGTCATTTCACCATATCCATCACCCATTAGTACAATCTTTTAAAAAGTCTCATTTCCAAGAGAAAATTCTTTAGGTGGCAACAAGGCCCTCAAATTGGTGAGGATCACCATACCAAACGAATATAGGTCTAATTGGGGCCTTGATCATGTAATTTCTCGTATTGTTGGTTTGGTAGATACCAAGAATCAATGTGGCCATAACACAAGTTTCACATTACATGACCTTCATGTTGACCTCATTAACAAGCATTTCCTTTTTCCTTTTCTTCATTGTCACATCTCATGCTTTTACTACTTATGACCAATGACTAGAAATGTTCGACCACCAACCAATTTGTTGATAATTTGATACACATCTAATTCAAAAAACTCCTTCAAAATTGTGTTTTGTATCTTTTGGATTTATATATTTCGATGAAAAAAATTTCTTTCATTTTCTCTTACAAGAATCATATTCGCAACGTGATATTTGTTTTTCAAGAGAACAATGTCTCCAAAGAACCAAATGTATTTCATGCATGGCATCCACGTTCCTTGAGTATCTTCAATAAAGAATCATCTTCTCAAACAATTGATTCCTCATCTTGTTGAAATTTGATATACTCCATTCAAGATTGTTCTAGTCTTGGACTTAGTACCAGCGACAATTGAACTAAAGTGTTATAGGATTAGCTTCAATGTGTGATCTGATAATCACCCTATGGGTGACCTCAGTTGAAGATTTATTAAAGCAAAGGTATTACAGACTCATGTGCTGGTGTGTGTGTTCTGTGTTCTGTGTTATTGAAACAATGGATTGATCATATTGCCAATACACAGAAAATCAGTGGAAAGACAACAGAGAAATACAGTAAGCAACACAAAGACACAAACAATTTTTAATAAGGAGTTCACCCTATTCTCCGTGGCTACGTCTCCGGTCCAGCTTCAGTGGTGGCCTTTTTTTATTGTGTCTTTCAGTAGAGAGATTACAATATAGGGACTCAATATGAGTTCTCCTGAAGTAGATTTTTCTTGGCAGGGTAGTTCTTGGACTCTCCAAGCCACTCGGAGTACATAAACTCTCTTCTTCCTACCAGCTCTGTGATCCTTGGTCTACAGTGGAAAGAGCCAAATGTGATGCTCAGTCCAGATAGATTCCTCTATGGGAAGGCTTGAATCTTCAATCTCTCTGGTGCTTGACACCGCCTGTGGTCAGCTCGGCCCTCTGTCTCCTCTGCTTGGCTTTACTGTTCTCTGTCTCTCTTGGCCGCTTAGACTCCTCGCAAATCAGGTTTCCAATCAATTCCATCGCAATTTGACTGTCTCTGTTCATGGCTTTAGCCATTCGATATGCCTGTTCGGTTCCTCTCCCACCTGTGTCGATTCACCTTCTACAGCTGCATTTGGAGTTCCTTGTTTGCCGTCAGCATGAACGCCCAAGGAGTGGCCACGTGTCCCCATCTAACTGGTGCCAGCATGCTTCCTCAGTTCATTTCTTCAGTTACGTCGTGGATGCATTCTTCCTCCACCGTGGTGGTCAAATGAATTCCAAATCCCTTTAGAGCGCGGCTTAATTCCCTGTCGATTCCACTTCTTTCTATCGGGCGTAATCTCAGCCATCCGATCTAGGCTCCTCAAGATCCAACATCATACGCATGTCGAGTGTGGTTGACTTGCTCGACCGATAGCGCACGATCAACGATGGGTTTCTCTCTCCTCCGCCGCCACGCATTGATTTGTGTATGGGATTACTTCGCTCCTGTCCAAAACCTCTTACCGTTCAAGGGCACCCTGATCAAAACCGCCAGTTTCTAGGGCGTGGGTCCCACCTTTGTACTTTAGCGCTTTTACCATTTTCCGCTCGCAGTTCCCCCACGTGACTGGGTGCTCGGGCTTTCCCATTTTGGCCTTGTTCGGTGCTAATCGCGCATCGAAAATCACCTCCTTTTCCCGATTCGGGACTCCCAGTGGCTACTTTGGCCTCCCGCGCAGTCTCCATGGGCCTCGGTCAGTGTGCTTTGACCGAGGTCCTCGTCGTTCCACGTTGGTCGCCATTGCCACTAGTTCAGGGTGTCTTTGATGCTGTTTTAGATTCTTTAAAGATTTGTTTCATCCTGATATAGTTAAGGTTCTTTGACAGTCGTTTATGGATCCAATTTAGATCACGGAATTCCTACCGAAAAAGCTTTTGGACCACCAAAAGTTGGTTTTCTTCAAGCATCGACTAAGTGAGGAAACTGCTGTCTCACTTGTCCAATCTCAATCCACTTCGTATTGCTCAGCTTCAAACCCTTAAGCCCAATCCTAAGGTATTCCACTTGTCCACTGCGCGTCATCCTTACCTTCCTGTCCAGCACTGTGTCTTCCCTTAATTCACTAAGATATTCATGTAGTAGGTCATCAACAGAAGGTAATTGACTCCACTCTTCAGGGTCCTCAATCATTGAAGGTTCAAACAACCTCAAGCAATCTGCATTCACGATTGAGTAGATGTGCATGTAAGCTGGTAGATCAAGGTGAAAAGCATTTTCACCAATCTTCTCAAGTATCCTGAAGGGTCCATACCTGATAGGTTTTAGATTTTTACCTTCACCTTGCATCCTATCCTTGCTGATATATAGCCAGACTTGGTCTCCAACTTGAAAACTATGCTCCATCCGATGCTTATCATGCCTAGCCTTGTACTTGGCCTGGCTCTTTTCCAATTGTTCTTGTACTGCCTGGTGGATCTCCTGGATCTGTTCAATGAACCTAGTTGCCTTGTCCACATCATTGTGCCTATCAACCATGGTATCTTTACCAAAGACAAAATCCAAAGGAGACCTTGGTATGAAACCAAAACAGGTCTCAAAAGGAGATCTCTATGTAGAAGAGTGTTTGGCTCTATTGTAAGCATGCTGCACATAACACAAGTGTTCATCGCAAAGCTTAGGATGTTTGCTGCAATATCCTCTCAGTAACTGGATCACCGTCTTGTTAACTACTTCTGTCTGGCCATCTGTTTGTGGATGAAAAGCTGTGCTTTTCTTTAATTTTGTGTCCATTAGTTTCCACAGACTTGACCAAAACTTCCCCACAAATCGAGTGTCTCGATCAGATACAATAGAAGTGGGCAATCCAAAATGAACCCATACATGTTCAAAGAACAATTTTGCGGTTTGTTCAGCTGTAATCTGTTTACTACAGGGTATCAAAATACACATTTTGCTGAACCTATCCCCAACAACATATAGATAATCATGACCTTTCCTAGATTTAGGCAGTCCTCCAACGAAATCCATGGAAATTCTTTCCCAAGAGTGAGAAGGAACTAGCAATGGAGTGTACAAGCCTAGTTTTCTATTGATGGGCTTGCTTTTAGCACACATAGCACACCCCTTTACATATCTAGAAACTATCTCACTCATTTTCGGCCAATAGCAGAACCTTTGCAGCTGTGCAACTATTTTACTTACTCCAAAGTGACTTGATATCAAAGAAGTGTGTGCTTCCCTAATTATCTTTGCTCTCTCAGTTTGTGGAATGCACAGTTTCCCACAATGATATAAGAGTCGGTCCTTCACATGATAG